>CAUYRH010125204.1:0-37516 GCA_963574655.1 Perodicticus potto | reverse complement strand
CAATTAATGACAATTATTGACATGGTGGGGGTGAGGGAAGGGGAGAGCAGAGAGAGAAAGAATGAGGGAGGGGTGGGGAAAGGAAGAGCAGAGAGAGGGAAGGAGTGAGGGGGGTGGGGTCTTGGTGTGTGCCACACCTTTTGGGTTCAAAACACGATTGTAAGAGGGGCTTTACCCAACAATTGCAATCAGTGTAACATGGTTTCTTGTACCCTCAATGAATCCCCAACAACAACAAAAAAAAAAAAAAAGAAAAAAAGAAAAAGAAAGAACTTGGCAAAGATCACACATAGCTAGGTAAATTTTTGATCTAGAACTTTGAACTCAAGCTGGATGCTTTAATACTCAGTATAATGACAGGGAAAAAGTCCAAACACTGTTTTTATTTTTGCCTTCTGTAAAGGCAAAAGGAAATTTTGCTTTTTTTGCTTTGTAATATTTTTCTTATTTCTTTTTATATTTATTTATTTATTTATTTATTTATTTATTTATTTATTTATTTATGTAAGACAGAATTTCACTCTGTTGCCCTGGGTAGAGTGCAGTGGCTCACAGGAACCCCAAACTTACCATCCTCTTGTCTCAGCCTTCCAAGTAGTTGAGGCTACAGGCACCCACCATAATGCCTGGCTATGTTTTAGAGACAAGGTCTCTTGCTAGCTCAGGCTGGTCTCAAACTCCTGAGCTCAAGCAATCCACCTACCGCAGTCCCCCAGTTTGCTAGGATTAAAGGCGTGAGCCACCAAGACTGGCTCTTATTTCTTTTTAAAATTTTATTATTTTATTTATTTTCTTAACCATATACCTAGGTTTGGATAATTTAGCTTTTTTAAAGCTAGTGATTTTCAACCTTCTTCATGTGGTAATTAACCTTTTGTGTTTCTTCTTTACTTTATTGTTTAAATCCTTTGTCCATTTTTGTCTTGGAGGCCTAAATGACCTTTTATATTAAAAGTTACTACCTTACCTGGCTTGGTGCCTCACTCCTGTAAAACCAGAGACACTGGGAGGCTGAGGCAGGAGGATTGGGTGCATCGTTTGAGACTAAGTTTGAGGCCAGCCCAGGCAACATAGAGAGATTCCATCTTTAAGAAAATAAGAAAAATTCTAGCTGGGCTTGCTGGCTTACGGCTGTGACCCCAGCTTCTTGGGAGGCTAAACCAGGAGGATCACTTTAGCCAAGGCTTGACGATTCAGTGAGCTATGATAGTGCCACCGCTCTCCTGCCTGGGTGACAGAGCAATTCTTACTTGTCTCTTAAGAAAAAAAAAAAAAAACTTGTTCCCATAACTAAAATAAATTGTATTTTTATTTAATGAATTTTACATTTTACCAGGGATGAAATCCCAGTTAACATTTTAATTTCCTAAGAAAATTAGACAGAAGATTTATAAGATGATTGTCTTTTCAGAAAAAAAAACAGCTTTTCTCTCCTTCATTCTTTTTCTTTTTTTTTTTTTTTTGTAGAGACAGAGTTTCACTTTATCACCCTTGGTAGAGTGCTGTGGTGTCACACAGCTCACAGCAACCTCCAACTTCTGGGCTTAGGTGATTCTCTTGCCTCAACCTCCCAAGTAGCTGGGAGTACAGGTGCCCGCCACAATGCCCGGCTATGTTTTTTTGTTTGTTTGTTTTTTATTATTAAATCATAGCTGTGTACATTAATGCAATCGTGAGGTACAATGTGCTGGTTTTATATATAATCTGAAATATTTTCATCAAACTGTTAACATAGCCTTCATGGCATTTTCTTAGTTATTGTCCAGCTATTTTCTTGTTGCAGTTTGGCCAGGGCTGGGTTTGAACCCACCACCCTTGGTATATGGGGCCGGTGCCCTACCCACTGAGCCACAGGCACTGCCCATCCCTCATTCTTACTATCAGGAAATTCTTAACTATTATTTACGAGTCCCTGAGCTTGCATTTCCATAAGGAAAACATATGAGGAAATTTTTAAAAAACTGTCTTTCTGTTACGTATATCACTTAAAATATCATTTCTGCATCTTCGTAAAATTAAATAAAAATGTATTCATTATTTAAAAAACTAAATCTAGGCTCAGCACCCATTGCTCAGTGGTTAGTGCGCTGGCCACATACACAAGGACTGGCAGGTTCAAACCCAGCCTGGGTCAGCTAATCAACAATGACAACTACAACCAAAAAATAGCCGGGCATTGTGGGTGGCACCTGTAGCCCGAGCTACTTGGGGGGCTGAGGTGGGAGAATCACTTAAGCCTAAGAGTTTAAGGTTGCTGTGAGCTGTGAAGCCAGGAGGGCATCAAAGTGACATTCTGTCTCAACCCCCAAAAAACCCCCAAAAGTGAAATCAACTTAAAATGCCACACACAGAATATCACATAATTAATTAACAAACTCAATTTATTTTAAGGAAATAAACAAAATTTAATTTTTTTTAAAGATAAAGACCAGTGTGATCAAAGATATAAAAGGAATACTTTATTTTTAAGAATGATACACCATAGATTTGCTTTATGAAGTGATCCAAAAGCTTATTTGATTTTTAAAACTAAAACAAAGAAACAAAAAACAAGTTTAAGAAACGAAAGATTCACAGGTTCCCATTTTGAGATTCAGCATTTGCCACGTCTTAGTAAAACAGCACAATTTAGAAATGTTGCCATCTAGTGTTCACCTTTAGAATTACTGTCATCTGTACGGAATGTTGTATTTCAAAACGTAGGTAAGCTCTTGACTCTTTAAAATTAGAACCAGAGATCAAAAGATAATTTCTTTAGTAACTGAGCAGTTTAAAAATTAAAGGAAGAAAGGTAGATGGGACTAAAGATGTATATGCCTATATGTGTGAGGAGAGCAACGAATGAGAACAGGCAATGGAAAGAGAAAAAGGCAAATGCTGAGCATTCTCCAAGAACGTGAGAATAAAGAACATGAGAAGGTCGGAGGTCAAATCTCTAAAGTGGTAGAAAAATAGTGCAAATGTCCACTGAAATGCATCAGATGGGAAATTAAAAATAATAAAATATACAAGATGTTTACAACTTTCAAAGGAACTTAGTTTTTGTGTGTGTGTGTTTTTTAGAGACAGAGTCTCACTTTTGGCCCTTGGTAGAGTGCCATGGCATTACAGCTCACAGCAACCTCCAGCTCTTGGGCTTAGGTGATTCTCTTGCCTCAGCCCCCCAAGTAGCTGGACTCCAGGTGCCTGCCACAATGCCCAGCTATTTTTTTGTTACAGTTTGGCCAGGCTGGGTTTGAACCCTCCACCCTTGGTATATGGGGTCGGCGCCCTACTCACTGAGCCTCAGATGCTGCCCAAGAATTTAGTTTGTTAATGTAGGGAATAATAACTACCATTTGTTGAGCAGTTTTTGAGTGCTAAGTATTCTAAAAGCTTTGCATGTAATACTTGCTTGACTTCTATAATTATTTTTTAGTTAATTTTATTTTACTGGAAATGGAATTAAAGGAGGCAAGGAAATTGAGCTACAGAAAGATTACAAAGCTGGTTGGTGGAAAAACTATTTATCTGTCAGTGGTTCTCAACCTTCCTAATTCTGCGGCCCTTTAATACAGTTCCTGTAGGTGGCGACCCACAGGTTGAGAACCACTGATCTAAATGAAGAGGCTGGCTCTGATGTCCATATTCTGATTCTGGGAGTGCTATATTTACTCCTACAGTAAATACAGAATTTAGGCTGGGGTTACTATATAACATTAGAAAGTAAAGGCTAGGCACTGTGGCTCACGCCTGTAATACTAACATTTTGAGAGGCCAAGGTGGGAGGATTGCTTGAGCTCAGGATTTCACGACCAGCCTAGTAATATAGTGAGAGCACATTTCTACAAAATATAAAAAAAATTAGCTGGCTACAGTGGTGCAAGCTCATAGTCCCAGCCACTCAGGAGGCTGAGGTGGGAAGATCTGTTAAGCCCAGGTGTTCAAGGTTGTAGTAAGCAGGTGACAAAGGTAGACTATGTCTCAAAAACAAAAACTATACATACATAAATAAGGGCTTAGTCTACTATCCAAATAATTTTGACCAAATTTTATTATCTTTATTGTTGGGATCTGGTGTCTTTCCTGGTAAACTCATCTAACAAATTGTTCAGTTTTCTCTTTTACATCCATGATATACTCTGGGTATTCTTCAGCACATACGTTTGTCTTTTATATAAGAATATGAGTATTGCAGTGCTCTGCTTTTGTGAAGTAGGTACATTAACTTTTTTAATGGCAATGGCGAATTTCTTCTCTTTGATTCTTGGTTCTCTCTATGATCTCTGGCACAGTCATGGTCATTCCTTGTGGGCTGAGCCGTGTCTCCTCCAAATGTATGTGCTGCAGTCCTGACCCTCCAATACCTCCAACTGTGACTCTGTTTGGTAACAAGGTCTTTAATTGGGTAAGTAAGTTAAAATGAGGTCATTAGGGTAGACCCTAATCCAATGTGATTAGTTTCCTTATAAGAAGAGTAAAATTGGGCACATAGTTACAGAGGAAAGACCACATGAAGACATAATGAAAATTGGGCCATCCACTGATCAAGGAGAGAAGCTTCAGAAGAAACCAATCCTGAAAAAATCCTTGATCTCAGACATCTAGCCTTCGGAACTGGAAGAAAAATAAATTTCTGTTTAAGCCACCTACTCTGTGGACTAGCAAAGCCAGCCCTAGTGATCTAATATAGTCACTGCATCAATCAGGGTCTTGTTTTATCTATCAATTTAAAAAAACACTCTTGGCTTGGCGCTCATAGCTCAGTGAGCTTAGGGTGCTGGTCATATACAGTGGGGCTGACAGGTTCGAGCCCGACCTGGGCCTGCTAAACAACAATGACAACTGCAACAAAAAAAATAGCTGGGTGTTGTGGCAGGTGCCTGTAGTCCCAGCTACTTGGAAGGCTGAGGCAAGAGAATCACTTAAGCCCAAGAGTTTGAGGTTACTGTGAGCTGTAACGCCATGACACTCTACCCAGGGTCCACTTTGTCTCAAAAAATAAAAAAATAAAAACAAAATAAAAAAACACTCTTGCTAGTTTAAGCAGAAAAAATATATATTTATTAGGGAATATTAGATATCTCAGAGAATCTCTGGAGGGATAAAGAGAAAAATTCCCAAACCACATAGTGAGATTATCCCAGTAAGGGACCCATTGAAACCAGCCACGAGAGAGTGCACCACTCACTATGGACGTGGGACAGCAGGACTTCCACCATGTTGACTATGAAAGGAAACAGCTCTTAAAGTGGATTTCCTTGGACTCCTGTCTTGTCACATAACTCTGATGTCTGATTTAACATCTCACATGTATGTGTGTGATTGGGAAACCTCGGTTACATGCCTGTAACATAGCTGCAAGTGAGCATGGGAATGTGAGTTTTCTGTTTCCTACCACGTAGAAGCAGATTAAAAGGTAGGAAATTGCCTACACAGGGAAAAGGTGCTCAAAGATGATGGCTAGCTGGAGAAGGCAAAGACTAGCAACCTTAAAAATTTCGGTAGTGTGATTCTTTGTCCACTTGTTCTGACAGTACATTTCTCTGAAAGCTAGCTATTATTTTCACAGTCTTTAAACTGTTCTTGAATCTATTTTTATTTTCTTTGGATAAGACTCTCTCTTGTCTAGAATTCAAATAACTGGATTCTTCTAGCTCCTTGTCCACATTGTTACGTTTGTAAGAAAGAAATAAATTAAGCAGGTTAATATGAAGATGCTGTTTATCTAGTATTTATTCTTCCTTATACTGGTAAAAGATATCTCCAACTCTCCTCAATGAATTATTCCTTCCTTCTATCTTTCCCTATCATTTTTGGGGGAATAATAACCCCCACTCTGTTACCCTTGCCCAAGTTCTGGACGACTGTGCTCAGTCTAGGGCAGCACCGATTAGAACATTCCATATATGGCCTTGACCTCTAGTCCTGTGACTAGTTCTAGAATAGGTGGGTGCATTGTTCAGGGCAGGCAGATGAGACTCGGTGCCTGGATATTTCCTAGCATGACATTTTCATCTCTCTGGCTTCCTTCTTTCTGATGTGGTTTTTAGATGAGGATGTCAGCCTGGAACTGCTGCTGGCCAAAAGGATACTTCTTGATAAAACCTTTTTGAAAGCAGAGCTGGCACAGAAGGAAGGAGAGCTGAGAGAGACATAGAAAAATCCTAATATCTTTTTGAGGATCTGAAACCGGCTATGCTTGAAACTTGTGCTGGGCTTTTTTTGCCAAAAAAGTCACTTTCATCTTAAATGCATTTGAATTGTTTCACTCACTTGCAAGCAGAAGAGTCTTGACTGATTTGATTTTCCCTAATAATTACACTTTAACAGACATTTATAGTGTCACTATATTGATGTCCAAATGGAAAAAAACTTATTTCTGTACAGCTATGTATGTACAACCCCCTTACACAGAGTAAGGAAAAATAGAGTAAACCTAGCAAAGATTTTATTCATCTTGGGTTCTTTCTCTTTAGATAAAATGACATTTCTAGGATTTGATAAGAGATAAAACATACCTGAGTATGTCTTTTTGTAATTTTTGCTTTATCCAAATTAACTCTTACGATGGTTAATTTTATATGTCAACTTGATGAAGCTAAGGGATGCCCTTTACATAGCTGGTAAAACATTATTTCTGAGTTGTCTGTGGAGATGTTTCTGGAATATTTTAGCATCTGAATTGGCAGACTGAGTACAGAACACCATCCTTACCAATATGCACTGCGTTTCATCCAATCCTTTGGACAACTGGTAAAGCAAAAAGGTGGGGGAAAGGCAAATTCATTCTCTCTTCCTGGGTTGCTGCACTCATCTCCTCTGGGAGCTCCTAGTTCTTTGGCCTCCAGACTCCAGGACTTACACGAGTGGCCTATCCTGGTTCTCAGACTTTCAGACACTAGAAGTTACTCCTGGTTCTCAAGCCTGTGGACTCAGACTGGGTGTTTACACTACTGGCTTTGCTGATTCTCCTGCTTGCAGATAGTAAATTGTATGCACACACTGTATTCAGTGAATTACTAAGTTAGCATTATTCAGGCGAAAACTAGAAGAAAAGGAAGGCATTGTGAAACATTGAAGACAAACTTTCTACTCTTCAAACCAGTGTGTCATAGTACTTATGTTCACAGTTTCTCCAGGGAGTGTCTTCTAGTCAGTTTGTTATTTCTTCAGCAGAAAATTTCTTGATATACTATATTCAGGTACAGTAACTATAATAAATTGTTTCCTCCAAACTAAACTTAGATTTGGTGATAGTGATCTACTTCCTGTAATATAACAGTTTCTTTTGAAGTTAGCACAATAGGAGCCGACTTATGATTAGAAGTTAAGGGACAGTCAAAACTGGGCACTGCAAGCTGAAAGGTGAAACAACGTAGGATACTAGGTTGTCTGATAGAACTCACAAATTTTTTTTTTTTTTTTGAGACAGAGTCTCACTATGTCACCCTTGGTAGAGTGCTGTGGCATCACAGCTCACAGCAACCTCAAACTCTTGGACTTAAGCGATTCTCTTGCCTCAGCCTCCCAAGTAGCTGGGACTACAGGTGCCTGCCACAACACCTGACTATTTTTTGGCTGCAGTTGTCACTGTCATTTAGCAGGTCGGGACTGGGCTTAAACCCCACAGGCTTGGTGTATGTGGCCTGTGCCCTACTCACTGAGCTATGGGCATGGAACCAGAACTCAGAAATTCTTTTATAGGAACCACAATAGTTGTAATTCTGTCTGAATTACAATGCTTCCATTAAATGTGTTTACACTACAGTGTTTGTCCTGGAGAGGACGCATGCTGGAGAGATCGAAAACCAAACCTGAAAAAAGTGAAGCCAACATGTTAAACACACACACACACACACACACACACACACACACACATACACACACACGAGATAGTCAAACTTATGCTGACCTCTGAATACTTGGATGTAAGAAACAGGGAAAAAAATGCCTTCCTTTCTTCTAGTTTTCCTAAAATAACATTAACTTTGTGGTTTGTTGGACATAATGTTATTTAGTGGGTATTTTCAAATTATCTTGAAATGTGTTCCTGCAATTCCAAAATAAAAGTTCCCTCAAATATTTAATTTCTTATTAAACAATTCTGCCTTAGTTGTTCTGTAATATGGAATATTTTCTATATGGCTATCAGGAAGTTATGAGCAGTGAACTTAACCAAGATGAGGCACCTTTAATGTAAGGAATGAAGAGTTATCATTTAGGATGCTGTGCGTTTTGTGTTGCTAGATTGCTCAGCCTAGAAAAGTGCGAGTCCTAAAATGGTGAAGATTCTCACTATTTCAGCTTTGTAATACAACATCTGGGCTTCTGAGTGACTTGTTTGAAATGGATGTGTTGATTTTTTCAGAATCTTACATTATAAAAACTCACTGCTACTGTGACCTACTCCATAGTTGGACATCTAGGGAGAAAGGGACTTAGGGGTTATAGGAAAGCTGGACAGAAGGGAAGGGGGAAGAAGGACGAGGAGGAGGAGAGAAGTAGAACTGTGTTTAACTGGGACATTCTGCCTTCTGTGGGATAAATAATGTCCAAGCTTGTAAATAACAGGATGATATTCTCTGACTAAAATTAGAAACTTGTTTTTATGTTAGGAATTTATAACTTCCTAATTGCTATTGAGATTTGTTGCAGAGCAAAGAAGCAGATGTGCTTTTAAATTCAATTTGCCTCTTACAAACAAATGGATGTCTCATGTTCAATCAAATTTTTTGTTAGTTCCTTACTATATGAAGGTATTTTAATTTTGTTCCCTGCAAGCAATATGCCACAAATCGGTTTCTCTGTGATTAAATATTTCATAACTTCCTTTATCTGATTTTTAATTTTTACTGATAAAGAGGGTATTTATAAAAGTGAAGACAAATGATTGTAATGTACTGGGAAATTATTCAAATATTTATAAATAAATGGCATTTAATGTATTTCCTCTAAAATGGGTCATTCTTGGAATAGGCACATGTGTTTTTAAACATAATGTAGGCCCAATATATTGTTTATGCAGTAATTTTTCCAACAAGTTAATACTTTTTTTTTTTTTTTAGAGACAGAATCTCACTTTGTCACCCTCAGTAGAGTGTTGTGGTGTCACAGCTCACAGTTACCTCAAACTCTTGCACTCAAATGATTCTCTTACCTCAGCCTCCTAAGTAGTGGGACTAAAGGTGCCCACCACAATGCCTGGCTATTCTTAGAGTCAGGGGTCTCGCTCTGGCTTCAGCTGGTCTTGAACCTGTGAGTTGAGGCAATCCAGCTACCTCGGTCTCCCAGAGTGCTAGGATTATAGGTGTGAGCCACTGTACTGGGCCATACTTTTGTTTACAAATTGCTGCCTCATAAACTACCTTAAAACATAGCTACAACCATCTAAAAAACAACCATTAGAACAACTACCCCCAAATTTGTGGGTTAGGTATTTGGCCTGGGCATACAGCGGTGGCTCGTCTTGATTCCCCTGGAAGATCCTGGCAGTGGAACATTCGTGATGATTTCTTCACTTCATGTCTACCATGTCAGTAGGATGGCTTGAAGGACGGCATCTGGCTAACATGCTCAACGGGGCCAAATAACTGGTACTTCCTTCCTCCCTGGAGGTTGGGTTCCTCGGTCCTTTTCTAGTGTCAGAACCTCTCTTTCTCTGTGTGGCCTGTCCATGTAGTTTTCCCAGCAAGGTAGCCCATGCTTCCTTAGAAGCTATAAAGCTGAGTCTGGGCCTGACAGACAGTCATGCAGCCACATTCTGTTGGCTAAGTGGGTGGTCACAGAGCCGGCCTGGATGCAGTGAGGGTGAGGACTATGCAGGTGGACTGGAATAGCAGGAAGAATGGAGAGTGACCATGGAGAAGAGCTGTAATACATGGGTCTATCCACAGTGCGATTTCCTGAAGCCTTGATTGTCTGCTTAAGTGTTTCTCAAGGTATATATTTTGTGTAATCTGAGGCTTTAGAAATGCTTGTCAAAAAAAGAGCACTGGAGTAATATATTTAGAAGATAGAACAAACCATAGCCCTTCTTTTGGCCTTATTGGCATACTAAAAATGGTAAGCACTTTGCTGCATGAAAATCTATTTACTTGTCTTTAAAACAATGTTCCATGAAAAAAAATCTATTTACTTTGTGTAAACCAGAATTTTCCAAACATTTAACTGTGTAAAACTGTACTTAGTATTTAGTAATCACGTATAAATACTTGGGGTGTGAAATTTTTAGCATTGTATTCCCAAAAACATGATGTTTTCACCAAAGGCACTTTGGGAAATGCTCCCACCTTTAATTCTATTCTGTGTCTCATGTCTCTTTACTGTCGTTTCTAACTATATTTTTCAGTTGGTTGCCACCAGTTTCCACAGGTCTTAGTGGACCTTGGCCCTGGAATAGGGACCCTGACACTTCCTCTTTCCCTTTCTTCCCCCATCTTTAGAATAAAACCCAGTTAATAGAGATGACCCCTCTATATCGCTATCTCTTACTATGGGAAAGAGTCTAACTAGACATGATATCAGGGAGGGAGAGGCCTGTGCTGTCTTATTCAGAATATGAAAACAGTCCTTTAGCCAGGGCAGAAGTCCCACTATGACGTGTCCTTTTACCAACACACAAACCCAGCAGGGGTTGTCAACTACTGGACAAGCTGGCAAACCAAATGCTAAGGCTTTTTTTTTTCAACTGTTGTGGGAAACTCTTTGTTCAATAGTTGCCGAAGAAAATGGCTTTAGGTGAGACTCATTCTTTCCCTCTCTTTTTGACAGATTCTCACTCTGCTGCTCCCAGGCTAGAGTCTTGTGGTATCATAGCTCACAGCATACCTCAAACTTTTAGGCTCATTGGATCCTCTTGCTTCAGCCTCCCTAGTAGCTGGGAGTTTAGGCACCTTGCCACAACTCCAGGCTAGTTTTTCTATTTTTAGTAGAGAGAGGGGTCTCACTCTTGCTCAGGCTGGTCTCCAACTCCGGAGCTCAAGCGGTACTCTTGCCTTGGCTTCCCAGAGTGCTAGGGTTACAGGTGTGAGCCATGGCACCCTGCCAATAATTTTTCTTTAAATGATCTCTGAAATGTTACACTGAAGATTTTAGTTCTGAGCATGTTATTTTGCTCCATTAACTATCAGAAAGGAATAATGAGGAAATTATTTATAGAAGTAAGGTGACAGGTGGAAGCAGAGAGTACATGGACACCAGTGAAGCTGGAACTGCTGTGCCAGTTTCAGCTAATTCTGAAACAGAGCTGTTCTAGAGAATAATGGAAAACCAAGAAAAAAGTTCAGTAGGCATGCCCCTTAGTCTATGTCTGTGGTGGAGTCAAAATGCAACTATTAGGCATTTATTAGAAAGGAGGAGCAGGAAATTGCACCATGATAATTTATTTTAAGTCCTCAGAAGTGAGAAGAAGAAGTAGAATATTGACATCAAAACACAAAGTCAATCACTAGGCAGGGCTGAATTTTGCATGAGGAAGAAGAAATTAAGTTGAGAACTAAGAGGTAAACAGAATTTGCCTGCTGCTGTTTGAAAAGACTAGTGGACACTGAGCATTTAGGGATTTAACATAAGAGAGGAACATGTTTGCTTTTGAGTGTTAAGATTCTTTATTTTTTACAGTCTTTATTTTTTTAGGATAGGTTTAGATTTACAGAAAAATTAAGCAGACAGTAAGGAAAGTTCCCATTAACTCCCAAACCCAGTGTTCCCTATCATTACATCTTACCTTAGTGTGGTACTTTTGTTATAAGTGAATGAACCAATAGTGATAACATTATTAATATCATTAATTAAAGTCCAGTTTATCAAGATCTCCTTAGCTTTTACCTAATGTCTTCTTCTGTACCAAGATCCCATCCAGGATACCACATTACATTTAGCTGTCCTGTCTCTTTGGGGTCCTGTTGGCTGTGACAGGTTCTTAGCTTTTTCTTGTTTGTAATGACCTTGCCAGTTTTGAGGTGTACTGGTCTGGTATTACAACTATTGGAATTTGTCTGATATTTTTCTCAAGACTTGACTGGGGTTGGGTTTGGGGAAGGAAGATCACAGAGGTAATGTGTAATTTTCAGCACATCAGATCAAGGTTACATACTATCAACATGATTTATCACCGTTGATATTGACCTTGACTACCTGGCAGAACTAGTGTTTGTCAGGTTTCTTCACAATAAGGTTACTCCTTTTCTCCCTATTTCTATGATGTATCTACTATTTGGAAGGAAATATGTACAGCCCATATTTAAGGAGCTGGTATTTATGCTCCTTGTCTTGTAGAGTATCGACATAAACTTTTGGAATTCTTTTGCATAGGAGATTTTTCTCTTCTCCCGTATTTATTAACTTATTTAATCACTTATTTACGTAAGTATGGACTCATAGATATTTACTTTATAATTGTAGTAATTCAACATTGCTTTATTTTCATTGCTCAAATTGTTTCATCTTTGGCCATTGGGAGCTCTTTTCAGAGGACATTTTGCTCCTTTGACAGATCTATACAAATACGGGACTATTTTGTTTGTTTCTGTACTTCCTTACTTGCTGGCACTAAAACATGCCTCAGGTTCATCTTATATATTTCCTGCCCTAGTCTTAGAATCAGCCATTCCTCCAAGGAATGCTGGTTCCTTTTTATTGGAAATGGTGTTGGAAACCATTGTGGTTTCTAACTGAAATTTTATTAGAAACATCAAGATCTGGGTGTTAGTGTACTGGTTTATGAGGATGTCACTTTTTTTTTTCTTGATGGCATTGAAGGTAAGATAGGGTATCAATTCTTTTGAACTTTCTCAAATAACAGAATATATATCCGTGTACTAACTGTGTATATACACATATGTATAAATATTTGTATAGCAATCATCTGTATCTATTGGCATATTAAACTAAACATGAGTTCTTACTAATGTCTTCAACTCAGATTTATTACTATATGAATCTTCTAGCCCCCATGCCCCTCGTTGCTTAACTGTCAATTCCCATTCCAGCAGCAAGACATGTGGCCCCCACCTCTGCCACCCATTCACTTAGTTGTGTAATTCCATTACACATGCATAGCAGCCTGAGGACTGTTAACCTCTACCCCATGGGAATGACTTTATCAACTGGACCTCAGTGCTGTGTGCAGTTTTCTTTACCTGTAGTCTCACAGACTCCACTCATTTCCAAATTTACTTAGGTAATCACCACTCTGCCCTGTGGTGTGGCTGAAAGGAAATGAAGAAATGGAGGAGTAACTTAAAGATTAAAAGAGACATAAGGCCTTGGGAGCAAGATGGCCAAATAGAAACCGCTAGCAATCATCCCTCCACACGAAAACTAACTTCAACAACTGTTTGCACAAGCAAGCACCTTCAGAAGAACCAAAAATCAGGTAAGTGATCGTACTACCTGTTTTTTTTTGGGGGGGAGCCGGGGGGACAGAGACCTACTATGTTACCCTTGGTAGAGTGCCATGGCAGCATAGCTCACAGCAACCTCAAACTCTTGGGCTTAATTGATTCTCTTGCCTCAGCCTCCCAAGTAGCTGGGACTACAGGCACCCGCCACAATGCCTGGTCATTATTTGGTTGTAGTTGTCATTGTTGTTTGGTGGGCCCAGGATGGATTCGAACCTGCCAGCTGTGGTGTATGTGGCTGGTACCCTAGCCTCTTGAGCTACAGGAGCCGAGCCCATACTACCTGTTTTTAAAGTTAAATCAAGGAAAGAGGCACTGAAGAGGGCAGAAAAGACATTCTTGCATTGCCTATGCCGCCCCTCCCCTCATCTTTTAGCAATGCCATGCCAGTTGGCCAAGTGGAGAGAGCATCTGTGTGGCCAGGGGAAGGAGAGTGAAGTGATTATGGGGCTTTGCATTGAAACTCAGGGCTTCTCTAGCACTGGGGAACACAGCACAGGCAGAATTCTGCTGGTGCCATGGAGGGAGCATTTAGAACAGCCTGTTCAGAAGGAAATGTCCTGACCTGAGACCTGAGTTCAGACTAGCCCCAACACTGGGTGATGAAACAAAAGCTGGGCCTAGATAAATGCATACGGATGTCAGGCCACAAAGGCTGCAGTTCTCAGACAATTCCTGCCACTGTGGTGGCCTGGAGTTGTACAATTTGTGGTGCATGTGACCCAGTAAGACATTAGCTGCAGTGGCCAACCCAGTGCAAGTGTCACCCCTTCCCCAACTCCAGGCAGTACAGCTCAGGGGTACAACCATCTTCTACCCCTGGGGGGAAAGGAAGAGGAAGGATTCAGAGGACTTAGTTTTGCAACTTGGATTCAAGCTCAGCCATAGTGAAGCCCTTGCATCCAGGCTTTACTTCCTGGACACCATTTCTGCACCTACCCTAGGACAGAAGGAAACATACTGTCATGAAAGGAAGGACCCAGTCCTAGCAGGATTTACCACGTGGTAACTAAAGAACTTTGAATAAACACCAAGTATCCAGGTAGCAGTCACCATGGGTTTTGGGAGAGACTGGGCTGGTTTCAGATAGGACCTGATACTGGTGGCTGTGAGGGAGTACCCACATCATTCTTCCGAGAGTGATGTCTGGCAATGCAGGGAATTCTCTCACATCTTATCCAAGACCATCAGGGTGGTACCAGCAGGAGTCCTTAACAGTCACAGCATTACAGGGACTTGGGGGCATTCCCAGGGGTGATATGGTTGGAGTGTCTAAAGACTTAGATCACAACATTCAATTCTCTTTGAATATCTGGAAAGCCTTCTCAAGAAGGACAGATTCCAACTAGCCAATCTGTGAAGATTAAAATAAATACCTAACTCTTCAATGCCCAGACATTGATGAATAGCCCACAAGCCTCAAGAACAACCAGAAAAACAGAACCTCACGAAATGCAACAGATGAGATACCAGTGATCAATCCTGGAGTGGTGGAGACTGGTGACCTTTCAGACAAAGAATTCAAAATCACTATCATGAAGAAGTTCAGTGAATTTCAAGATAATAGAGAAAAGTCCTTCAGTATGAGAGAATTCTAGCAAAAGAGATCGAAATAATTTAAAAAAATCAAGAAGATATGCTAGAGCCTAAAGGTTCAATTAATAAATGCACCAGAACTCCCTAACTGCAGAATTGACCAAGTAGAAGAAAAGATTAGTGAAGATAGGGTATTAGAAAATATGTAGTCAGAAGAGGAAAAAAAAGAGTAAAAAGCATGAAGCATGCCTACATGATCTAGATAAGAGCCTCAAAAGGGCAAATCTAAGGCTTACTGGCTTTAAAGAAAAAGTAGAGATAGCGATTAGAATAGAAAGTTCTTTCAAGGAAATAATAAAAGAGGCTTTTCCAAATCTAGACAAAGATATCGAAATTCAGGCCCGGTGCCCATAGCACAGTGGTTACGGTGCCGGCCACATGCCCCAAGGCTGGTGGTTTGAACCTGGCTGGGGCCAGCTAAAGAACAATGACAACTGCAACAATAACAACAACAAAAAAAATAGCCGGGCATTGTGGCAGGCACCTATAGTACCAGCTACTTGGGAGGCTGAGGCAAGAGAATCACTTAAGCCCAAGAATTGGAGGTTGCTGTGAGCTATAATGCCACACTACTCTACCGAGGGCGACATAGTGAGACGCTGTCTCAAAAAAAAGAAAAAAATAACCCCCAAAGATATCAATATTCAGGTATAAGGAAGGTATAAAGGCTTGCCAGCGTGCTAGGATTAGAGGCGTGAGCCACCAAGTCCAGCTTGTATCAAACTTTTAAATAAGCAAGACTGTATCATACTATCTAAGGATGTATATTTAAATGATGAAACTTACAAAATAAAGCAAGGAAGCTATTACTATAAAAGCAATTATATAAAAACAGCAACTTCCACTTGTGGCACATAAAGTAGCAGGGATTGGCTATAACTTTCCACCTGAAACAAATAAAAAAACTCCAGCGAATTAACTTATTAAATAATGATTTTCAGTCACTGGATACCAGGCAGAATAGAACAATGATCCGTAAGAGGTGAGAAAACACACAAGGTAAGCCCTACAATTGTTTTAGTTTACTACCTGCAAAGAGTTTACAGGCCACACTGCAGGGAGGGAGGGGGAACCCAGGCAGAGACCAGACATCTTTCCCATTTAAAGAGATAGAGCTGGAAGTTGGAGAGATAGGGAAGAGTACCACAGAAGAGCGAGCTACCCTGGAGAGAGCTCCAGAGATTGCAAAAAGTGTGTCTGAGCAAAACCAAGTGAGAAAACCAATGCAAACCAGAGAAAATATCACCTAAAAGAAACAAAAGGAAAAATGCCTGGAGCTTACACCCAGCAAAAACAGATGGTGTTCCCAACAGCCAGTGTGAAAAACCTTGACATTGGGCAAAGTACTCAGAAGGCTATTCTTACTGGTGGGGAAAAGTTAGCCCCATATTAAAAGCTACTCTGGTACTATTTATTGATGCTAAAAGCCAGGTTTGAACAGATCAAACTGTTTCCAAGTACTGTTACTGTGACTCAGAACAAAGCTCAATAATATTTTACTTATAGGAAGACAAACATATGCAGCATCCAACAAGGCATAATTCATAATTTTTAATAAGGAAAAAGAAGAGGGAAAAAGGAGGAAGATATGATCCACAGGAGAATAAGTCAATACAAAGATCTGCAACAGATGATTGATAGAAAAGGAAATTAACACAGTTACATTGCCTAAGTTCAAAACAGTAGGGGAAAGATTGCTCATGTTACATAGAAGCTTGGAAGATACATTAAAAAATGCCAAGTTGAACTTCCAGATATGAAAAATAAAATGCCAGAGATGGAATAGATAACATGTAAAACTCAGTAATAAGAAACAAACTGAATTAAAAGATGGACAAAAGATCTGATAAAACCCTTAACATGAATATCGGTAAATCCCATAATAGTTAGGCTAAAAGAATCAGGGGAAAGAATATGTGCTGTATCCCATTAATTACTACTCAGGAACTTTAACATGTAGAAATTATTAACACATTTTTTTACATATAGTAAGGTGTGCAAAGACAATTTGTGGTTTTTATTAAATTGCTATTTTCAGATGTTAATGACACCTAAATTAAGAACCTAGAATAATTTTAAAACAGGAAAAATCCCTTAAGATACATTTATCCATTTTTGCCCTCTTATCTTGTAAATGAGAAGTCAGAGGTCCATGTAAGTTATGTTGTTTACCTAGGTCTCATAATTGGTAGATCACCTAAAAATCTAGCAAGTTATTTCCATTCACTATGCTTGGCAGGCCAATGAGTTCATCTGTCACCCAAGCCAATCAATGGAGAACTGGATGAGAGATCAACAATTTCACTTTTATTTATAAGAAAGCCAATAATTTCGGAGAACGGCTAGTCTATCTCCTTAAAGAGCTTTTCTGTATAAGAAAAGCAAGTATCAGCAATGTTATTGATGTGGGAATTTTGGGTTCTTGGTCTCCGAGATTCATTCCTCGAATAGATGGACCACAGGATCAGTAGTAAGTCAGGATTTATTTACAGAAAACAAGAATTACAACAACTGCAAGAACCAAACCTCCTGGCAGAGAGGACCCAGAAGGGGAACAAGCTCTCCTGCTCCCACTGCAAGGTCCAGACGAGGTCTGTCTGTGAGCTCTCTGCTCAGGGGCTCAGGGGTTTATATAGTCCCGGGGGGGGGGGGGGAGGGATTGTTTTGCTCTCTTAGGGCCTGGGTCTTCCTCAGTTACAGCCAGCTGTCCAATGAAGGCTCAGGCCCTGGAAACTTACATGAAATGGACTAACCAGAAGAACTGGAGGAGGAGACAGCAAGGGGCCAGTGCCTCCCCAGCAGGTGTCTGGTCCTTCCAGCAAGCTGTTTCCTCCATCCACCACAGCATCAGCACTGCCAGGGCTAAGGTGGCAGGTCGTGGGCTGCCTTGTCCTGCATCATTATTAATCATCATAGTATATATTAAACAGATTTCTCCTCATTGGTTACAAGGTTATATAATATCCCTCTATTTTAAAATGGTTATCTCTTCAAAGTATTCTTACTCTACACTAAATTTATGTTTAGTTAGTACTCTAGGTCTGAAGCTGGGGTGGAAGAGAAAGGGCTCTCAGATATCGGTGTTGCACAGATACCAGAGGAGCACTGCCTGTTGTTGCTCCACAGAGGCCGCATAGGTGGGGGTGCCCTGGCAGAACACCCTGTGATCTTCCCAGAACATAGGTGGTTTGTGAGTTGCTGCCACAAGGCCCTATCCCCAGCCTCCCGGCTCCTGGGATGTGCCTGGGCACCATGGTCCTTGGAGCAGCCCCTTCTCTTAACTTTACCTGTAATAGAAGGCCTTGTATGTGAATGAACAACTCCAGTTGGCACGACAGGGGTTCATCCTCCCTCTAGGGCCTGTCCAGCAGTGCCCATGTATGTAATGGTTATTTAGGATAATAAAAAACCTGGATCCCCAGGTTGGTTTTTTTTTTACATGGAAATAATGGCTATGATTTAAAGTATTAAATTTGAGATCATAAACTCTCTTATTTGGAATTTAATATAAGAAACTGAAGGACAGGAAAGCAGGCAGGCTTTGTGCACAGCAGCACTTTAAGGCGGCCTAATAGGAGCCCTACCCCCAACTATTGTCCTATGTAGTCAGTTAATGTCAGGTGTGGAGGACCACCATTTTTTGTAGTTCAGTGTCAAAGGATCCTTCTCTCTGAGTTATGTCTTGGATCGTATTAACAGTTTTTTTTTTGTTGTTTTTTTTAAAGAGACAGTCTCACTTTATCGCACTCAGTAGAGTACCGTGGTGTTACAGCTCACAGCAAACTCCAACTCCTGGGCTTAGGCGATTCTCTTGTCTCATCCTCCCGAGTAGCTGGGACTACAGGCGCCCGCCACAACTCCTGGCTATTTTTTGGTTGCAGTTTGGCAGGATCTGGGTTTGAACCCGCCACCCTCAGTATATGGGACCAGCGCCCTACTCACTGAGCCACAGGAGCCCCCCAATAGTTTTTTTTTTTTTTTTTGTAGAGACAGAATTTCACTTTGTTGCCCACCTAGAGTACCGTGGCGTCGCACAGCTCACAGCAACCTACAACTCCTGGGCCTAGGCGATTCCTTTGCCTCAGCCTCCCAAATAGCTGGGACTACAGGCACCCGCTACAAGGCCTGGTTTTTTTTTTTTGTTGTTGTTGTAGTTTGGCTGGGCCGGGTTTGAACCCGCCACCCTCAGTATATGGGGCTGACGCCGAGTCCACTGAGCCACAGGTGCCGTCCTAGTTTGTATTTTTTATATTAATTATTATGTGATAAATTAAAACTACATATATCTTTGAAATCTTGGCACTCGTGGCTATGTTTTAGTAGTAAGTAGTCTGATTTTCTATCACTGTTTTTCTATTTTTGGCTGGGACCAGGTTTGAACCTGCCACCTCTGGTATATGCGGCCGGTGCCCTACTCCTTGAGCCACAGGCACCGCCCTTCTATCACTGTTTTTTCTAACCTCTCTTAGTTTTGTAATGATAGCCTTGATAGCCTGAGAAGTAGCATTTAAAGCTTCCTCATAGCACAAATCACTCCGTTAACCTCAATGTTAAGGCTGATGGTCATAGCAGGCACCACAAAAATGGATAGGGAGACATGTTTAGCAGGACCAAACAGGTGTACATCACTGGCACATGAGCACCATTCTTGTTATTCATTAGTTCACGAAATATTTAATATGTACTTTGTATCCTCTTAAGGATTTTCTGAGTAGCTCGTAATACAGAAGCACCTTTTCTTTGGCCTAGATGGTTAATAAGTATTGCAAAGAAATCTCCTGATTTCTAAGTCTCCAAAGCCGGGAAGGAGGCACCTTGCACATCATCACTAATCCCGGCTAAGAAATTATTGCTTTCAAGAAATAAGGCATTGCCTTTTTTGAAAATTGTGAGTTAAGTAGAACGAGCTGTTCAGTAATCAACTCTCTCCTTTACGTGTGATGGGAAACATTTTTAAAATGTTGGCCCGCCGACACCGGTACAGACAGAGCACACAGGAAGCTGGGGGCCAGGCTTGCAGAGGAAGAATTCAGCGACCTCCTGCAAACATCCTCCCCGCCTCTGCGCTTGCTCGGCTCCAGGAGACCCACCCCCGGACGCCCGGGAGGCTCCGCCACCTCTCCCCAGGCCCCGCCTCCGCTCTGGGATCGAGGTGGAGAATCGGGCGCGCTCGCGTCAGTGCCGGCGCTGAAGCTCCGCCCCCAGCTTCTGCCTCCGGTTCTCGCCCGCCGCTTCGCCCTTCCCTGCATTCTCCGTCCCTGACTCATTTCGGGGGCCACGAGCACGAGCGCGTGCGCATGCACGTCAGCGCGCGTCCGCCCCGTCGCGAGGAGGCTCCGCCTTGCCGCCCCGCCCCCGTCGGCCTTCCACACTCCTGCTACCCTCCCGCAGCCGAAAACCCCGGCATCCGCGCGCTCTGCGGCCATGGAAATACCCGGGAGCTTGTGCAAGAAAGTCAAGCTGAGCAATAACGCGCAGAACTGGGTGAGTGGGGGCACAGGGCGAGAGGGCGAGGAGCTGAGACTGATCTGGGAGCCTCCGGCTGCAGCTCGTTGCGGAACCGCTGTCTCCCTCCTGCCTCCTTCGCATCCTTCCCGGATCGCGGAGGTGGGTTGCGGGGCCGCGGCGCCTTCCCGCTGGGGCCGTGGGTGGCGCGGCGCAGGGTGGGGGGCTGGGGCTGGGCGCTGCATGCAGTCCAACCCGCCGTCCGCGGGAAGAACGCCCCTTCCCTAGCGTCTCGGCTCAGTTCGGATCTAGAGGAAAGTCCTTCCCCAGAGAGGTGGTGGCTGCAGAAACCAGCGCCCGCGGCGAGGGAGCTGCCTGCATCCCCTGGAGTGGCCTGAAGGTCTGCAAAGGCGTCGACACGTTCCTGGTTTTCCTTGGCTCTGCCAGTGGGGTTGGCCCAGGTTTGGTTCCATCTCCGTGTCTTTCCATTTCTGAGTTTCCGTGTGAAGAGAGAGTCCCCAACAATGTGGCCATTCACGAGTTGAGACTGCTCTGAACTGAGGTTCTTTGTGTCTCTCTGTTAAATTGCAGTGTCTTCACAAATAAGAATTTTAAAGACTCCACTCCTAGTGACAGTAAGGTGTGGGAAGACTAATGGTTTATAACGTTTAGCAATAACTGCCCGTTGACTTGTGTCAAGAGAAGGTTGACACAAGTGTCCACAGAAGGTTGCTTCCTACCTTAAATTATCCTGTGATAAGAAATAGCCTTATTCTTACTTTATAAAAGTCCAACTTGGATTGGACCTCTGGAAAGATTTAAATGGAAATTTTTACTTCACAGTCTAGTAGACTCATAAGGTTTAAATGCATTCTTCCAAATCATTACTTGCCCTGGATGAGTCAAAGAAAAAAAAAAGAAGCTATTTCAGGCAGATGTTCTTTTGAAGTCATTAATTTACTGGACTTGTTGCTATCATAAAGGATTGTCTACTGAGTCCTGTCTCCTTTTAGTCATTTGACTCCTCCATAGAAAGTGAGGAGAGAAAGGAGATAAAAGATGGCCTAGAACTGACTCCTGGCCTAATCTCTATTTTCAGCTTTGCCGTTCATTAGCTGTGTCATCTTTTCTTTCTTTCTTTCTTTTTTTTTTTTTTTTTGTAGAGACAGAGTTTCACTTTATCACCCTCAGGAGAGTGCCATGGCATCACACAGCTCACAGCAACCTCCAGCTCCTGGGCTTAGGCAGTTCTCTTGCCTCAGCCTCCCGAGTAGCTGGGACTATAGGCGCCCGCCACAACGCCTGGCTAGCTGTATCATCTTTTCACTTTACTTATTTGAACTGCAGCTGACTTAAGGGTGTAATGTATTTCACAGGGTTGTTTTGATGAGAAAAGAAGATTATCTGAAGGTGCTATGAAACCACTGCCTTGAAACTGACATTTAGTGTTGCTCTTGTTACCTTAAGGTTAGTTAAATATGATTGGCTAAATTAACGTATTTAGAGATAACTTCAGTTACATTGTCCATTGACATACTGTTTGCCAAATATTCTATATATATGTATCCTACCTGTGCTAGTCATGGAGATGAGTGATGTGGGACTTAGTGCTTTCCTTCTGATTGTTCCTGCTGTGTGCTGGGGTTGTAAGTGGCACTTGCCAAGTGATGAATATGTCTTTGGGGACCACAGTGAGTGGCCTAAGACTGAAGTGTTACTGCAATTTGAAGGGGGATTAGTTTGATATGGGTGTTTTGGGGAAGTTTTATGCAGGATCTCAGATTTCTGAGGCAGAACAGAACTATGTGAATAAGTGCTACAAATAAGAATTATTATTTTAACTTCAGTGAAAAGACTTGTTTGACTGCTCTGAAGAGTTTTTGTTGGGGAGTGGAGATAAGATTGAATGGTAGGGTGAGGCTAGGTTAGGCTGTTGCCAATGTTTTGGCAGCAGATTTAAGACTTGATTTTGTGGGAGAGTTTGGATAAGGCTAGAACTTTTAATTTTCTGAGCCTTGAAAGTCTTTTCTCCTCAATCTCTCCCTCTCACATGCTGAAATCAACTGATAGGTGCAAGTGTGAAGAACCCACACTCCTTTCAAGGTCGGATCACAGGATAGGATTAGTAATCCAGGAAGACTGCATTTCTTCAGCAGATGCAGAAGGCCTGGAGACCAGACAGAGTTATAGTGAGGTTTAAATGAATAAATAGATTAGTAGCCTCCTTGGCACATGAGCACTATTTATATTCTTGCTATTAATTCATCCATTGTGACGGGGATGAAGGTCTGGGAATAAGTGGAAATAGAGGAGTAGTTGCCATAAAAACACTTAAGGCAAAGATTGGAGGACCTGATTAGATTTAGGGGATGGAGAAGGAAGAGGTGTTAAAAGATGATCCTGAAGTTTTGATCCTGGGAAGTGGGGAGAAGGGTTATTACCTAAAGGGAAAATGGGAAATAGGTGAGGGGCAGGGATAAAGGTGATAATAAACACTGAAGGAGAGTTTACTGTGTGTCAGGAACTGTCTGAAATGTTATACCTAAATTAACTCATCGAATTTTTGTAACATTTCCAAGGTAGGTGTGAAAGATAAACGAATGAGTTTAAAGCAAGTATCCTGGAGCTGACCACCTGGGCACCACCATTTATTAAACATATCACCTTTTGCTGGTCATTTAATTTCTCTATGCGTCTCTCTGCTTATTTGTAAAATGGGAATGATCACCTCATAGGGATATTACAAAGATTAAAGGAGTTAACTCTCATTGTTACCATTAGCATCCTCGTTATCACAATTAGTATCTCTGAATTATAAATGAAGAAACTGAGGCACAGAGATGTCATAGAGCTTGTTAGTGGTGGATCTTGTTTTCCTTGCTGCATTTGAGGGACTGACTTAGTAAAGATAGTCTATAGAAAAAGAAATAAAACACTTAGGTAATTCAAAATTTTCCAGAGGCCACAATAAAAATGTACAAATAGGTGAACAGATTTCAATAATGTATTTAACCTAATATATCCAAACTGCTATAATTTCAGTATAAATATTTTTTAATATACGTTTAATACTGTCATAATAGAGCAAAAATACGAATAAGATATTTTATTTTACTTTTTTTTCTATATTAGGTCTTTCAAATCTGGAGCATTTTTTTTTTTTTTTTTTTTTTTTTTTTTTGTAAAGACAGAGTCTCGCTTTATCGCCCTCGGTAGAGTGCCGTGGCGTCTACAGCTCACAAAAACCTCCAGCTCCTGGGCTTAGGCGATTCTCTTGCCTCAGCCTCCCAAGTAGCTGGGACTACAGGCGCCCAACACAAAGGCTATTTTTCTGTTTTTTTGCAGTTCCGCTGAGGTTGGGTTTGAACCTGCCACGTTCGGTATATGGAGCCGGCGCCCTACTCGATGAGCCACAGGCGCCACCCACAGACCAGCCACATTTCAAATACTTGGTGGCGACATGTAGATAACACAGTAAATAGAGATTGAGTTAGATTGAGGTTGGAAGTAAAGATTTGGTGGTTAAATTTGAGTTAGAGAATATAGAGTAAATGTAAGATCAAATCCTAAGTTTCAGGTAATATTTTCATTCAAGGATCAGGTAAAGGAAGTGGATTTATGGGAGACAGTAAGCAAAGAGGTAAAAAAAGGTAGAGTTCTGGCTCTGGCAAACATTTAGAGTTAGTTACAGGAAGATGTCCCTCTATACCTGCTAGAACAGTAAAGAAAAATCCAGAGTCCTTGCCTTTGGAGCTTCCTCTTGTATCCGTCTGAGAAAGCAGCAGGTGTAAGGAATGTCATTCTCTATCTTATTGATCTTTCTCCAGTGACTCCAGTTTTCATCTGCTCATGGGGATGTATTCATCGGGCTGAGGGAAATTTGGGGCACTCAGTTCCGACCCATGTGTCATTCACCCATTTTGTGGAATCATTTTGGGCTGAACCCTTTCTTGGCCCTGCTGTACAGTGGAGTTGGGTTCCGCCTCTGGTGGTAGAGCCTGAAAACTAGCATGTCATTCACAAGCATAGACAGTCTCATGCTGGCTTGCTTTCCCCTCCCCATTACTCCCTAAATTTCCTTAGCTCCAGCCCAACTTTGCTTCTGTACCTTACATCCTTCTGGTTTTACGCAAGCCTTTCCATCTGCCTGAGGTGCCTGTTACTTTTTTACTGGGGTTAAAATCTTCCAAGCCTGTGCTGTTTTCCTTTAGCTGTGTGAAATGTGTGGCCTTTGTGTGCACATATATTTAGCTGCTTGTGGGCCGAATTGCTTGTGCACCTCTATATGATGTCACACTCTCTCTGCTTGTAGCATGTCCTCGTTCATCATAGATGTGTTGTAAGTATGCTGAGTTTCTGATACAACAAAAATGGGGATAAGGAGCAGGGTGCAGAGTAGCTTCGGTGCTTCTGATATTAAAAATCCTTAGATAACGTATTAATATCTTAACACAGCTTAAGTAAGGGAATAAGCTCCACATGTGGTAGGATTCATATCACGGTTTTGTCACCATCTGGATGATCTCGGGCACGTTATTTAGCCCTGCTGTGTTTTAATATTCTTATCTGTAATAATGAGGATAATAAAACATACTTCATAATGGAGTTAATGGCACATACTTCATAGGGTTATAATGAGGTTTAAATAAGTTAATATTTAAAGCACTGTGGTTACCGGCACATGAGCACTATTCTTGCTATTTATTAGTTCATGAAATATTTAATACCTACTTTGTATGCGCCTTTGTTTCAGGTGCTAGGGATGCAGTGGTAAAAAGACAGAAAGGGGCCCTACTCTCATGGATGTTACATTCTACCTGGGAGAGAATTAATTAAAAAGCAGATGGATGATGCAGGCGGTGCCTTTGGCTCAGTGAGTAGGGAGCCTGCCCCATATACCGAGGATGGCGGGTTTGAACCTGGCCCCAGCCAAATTGCAACAACAAAAAATAGGCAGGCTTAAAAAAAAGAAAAAAAAAATAGCCAGGCATTGTGGCAGACGCCTGTAGTTCAGCTACGCAGGAGGCTGAGACAAGAGAATCGCCGAAGCCCGAGGGCTGGAGGTTGCTGTGAGCTGTGACACCACGGCACTATATCGAGGGCAACAGAGTGAGACTCTATCCAAAAAAAAAAAGCAGATGGATGAGATAATTCTTCCTTTTACAAATTTGGTCTTTCCTGAACGATTGGTCCCCTTTTACTGTGAGATGCTTTTTTTAAGCAGAAGACCAGGAGCTCATTCTAGACTTTGGGAAAGACTGAGGTGGTACAAAAATGGAAAAATAGCAGAAATGGAAAATAGCAAGCAAAGCCAAGCGAGAGGCAATATATTCGTTCTTTCAAGCCTTGGCCTCGGCGTGATCAGGAGCAGGTGTTGATTTTCCTACCCTGGAATTCAGATTGCCAGAAGAAAAGACACTTAAACCTCTGCCAAGAATGTACTTTTTTTGTTGCTCTTTAACAGCAACAACAATAGGCAGAATGATAGCAAGGTCTAGATCTGAGTTGTGTCCTCCAGTAGCCAGGCTACATGTGGCCATTCAAATGTAACTAAATACTCCTATGAAGCCGGTAGACAAACCAATACATACTCCACACACGAGAAAAACTCAGTGTAATTTAAGTTGAGGGGAGAAGGGAGGAGACGGCGGGGATTGTTGTGCTTCCACCTAATGGCACACCTCCTGGGTGTGAGACACAACTACAACAAGGACTCTGCCTGACCAACACAAACACTGTAACCTAGTCATTTGTACCCTCATATTAATATGGAATAAAATTTTTTTTAGAAACTCCATACCATCCTCAACCCCCCCATGTAATTCTCTTTCAAAAAATAAAAAATTATGCCTTTGGAAAAAAATAAATCTAATTAAAATTGAATAAAAAATTCGGTTCCTTAGTCGCACTAACCACATTTCAAGTACCCCGTGTGTGGTCAGTGGCTACAGGAACTGGACAAGCGGTACAGACTGTCTTCATCATCTCAGAAAGCTCTGTTGGACATTGCACTTCTAGGTGCGGCTTTGGGATACTGCCAACATTTTTTTCTACTTCTCTGTGTATTTGTGTGTTTAGGTATTTTTACTCTCTTCACAGGGCAAAGACATTTTCCAGAGATAGTGACTCCTTTGGAAACTTGATTTTTAGCGGTTAGACATCCCTGGTTTCTGGTCCCTAGCAGTATTAGCTTGTCTGTGGTGTAGTTCGTTCTTTAAATTTGAAGTATCAACAAGCTTCCAGCCTGATTGTGTTACACTGTGGAGCAGTTCTCTACCCCAGTGGTTCTCAATCACATGTTGTTGTGCCACCCTTAAGGGCATCTGGCAATTGCGGAGACATTTGGGTTGTTCTGTTTGGGTGTATAGAAGGACGATGCTTCTGGCATCTACTGGAAAGAGGGCAGGGTGCTGCTAAACATCTGCAGTGGGTAAGACAGCCCCTACAGCCAAGAACTATTTGACCTAAAAAGTCTTTAATGCTTAGGTTGAGAAACTCTGTTGTATTCTTTGCTATGAGTAGGAAAAAGGAAAAGAAAACACTAAAATCTGAAATGCAAAAAGAGTAATTGAAAATAAAATCCAATTGATACAGCATTTCTTTTTTTTCTCCTGCTTGGAAGGTGCCATCTCTTGTCCTGAGATGGATCATTTACCCAGACAGAGCATACCAATATTACAAATCAGGAAAACCTCAATCCTGAGTTGTTTTAATAACAAATGATCAGATAACTAGGTGATTAGCCTATATGAAGAGAATGCCTTTTCTTTTTTTTCTTTTTCTTTCTTTCTTCTTCTTTTTTTTTTTTTATTGAGACAGAGTCTTACTTTATCACCCTCTGTAGAGTGCCGTGGTGTCACACAGCTCACAGCAACCTCCAACTCCTGGGCTTAGGCGATTCTCTTGGCTCAGCCTCCCGAGTAGCTGGGACCACAGGCGCCCGCCACAACACCCGGCTATTTTTTTGTTGCAGTTTGGCAGGGGCTGGGCTTGAACCTGCTACCCTTGGTATATGGGGCCATCACCCTATCCACTGAGCCACGGGGGCCACCCAAATGCCTTTTCTTTTTGGTATTCACCCATGTGGTGGTAAAGAAAAAGTTACTGATGATACTTAAGTAGTAAGGCAGACAGGTTTCAGGGAGACTGAACCAATAAGTATAGGCACCAAGGCAGTGGGGTTTTGTAATAGGGAAGAGAGATTGGGTTCAGTTACAGGAACAAGGAAGTGGGGATTTATTTGGGGGGTGTTAGTGTGAGTAAATGGAAGACTACTAAAAGGATATATCAGGAGTTAGGGAGCATTCTGGCTAAACTGATCTAATAGGATTATTGTGAAGGCAGCCCAGGGTGATCAGACATCACCTGGGGAATGGGGCAGGATGAGGAATTTGGTCAGATGTTGAGGGTGGGGGCTTTCTTGTTAAAACTGGACTCCTGGGCTTGGCGCCTGTGGCTCAACGGGCTAAGGCTCCAGCCATGTACACCTGAGCTGGCATGTTCGAATCCAGCCCAGGCCCGCCAAACAACAATGATGGCTGCAACCAAAAAATGGCCGGGCGCCTGTAGTCCCAGCTACTTGGGAGGTGGAGGCAAGAGACTCGCTTGAGCCTAGGAATTGGAGTTTGCTGTGAGCTGTGACACTATGGCACTCTATCCAGGGTGACAGCTTGAGGCTCTGTGTCAAAAAAAAAAAAAAACAAAAAACAAAACAAAAACTGGACTCCTGAAGACATATTCAAGGATGGAACCTAGTTAAAAAAGGGCTCAGAGGAGCCTGACTAGTGTTTGGTCAAGGAGAGAATGTCGTTGGTAGTCGTTTCTGGTGACATATCCTTTCTCGAGGCACAGTTGGTTACCAAGTAAATTTTAACTGAATAAGATAATGGAAGCATCAGACATGGCATAGAGAAATCATTGTTGCATTCTGACTTTCTGCCTGTGGGTGAGTGCGGGCATTGTGCAGGCTCTCCTCCACTCCTTGCTAGGTTCTCTGATGTGTACATGCTTCTCTATACCCTTGTTTTTCATGCGTTTAGGCATACAGTCCAGTGGCTTATAGTACATACATCCACAGAGTTGTACAGCCATTACTAATATCTGAGTTTTAAAAAATGACCAATATCTGGCCAAATATATTTTGTAGTAGCAAGGTTTTTTTTTTTTTTTTTTTTTTTTTGAGACAGAGCCTCAAGCTGTCACCCTGGATAGAATGCTGTGGCATCACAGCTCACAGCAACCTCCAACTCCTGGGCTCAAGCGAGTCTCTTGCCTCTGCCTCCCAAGTAGCTGGGAGTACAGGTGCCCGCCACAATGCCTGGCCATTTTTAGGTTGCAGCTGTCATTGTTGTTTGGCGGGCCCGGGCTGGATTCGAACCCGCCAACTCAGGTGTACATGGCTGGCGCTTTAGCCCGTTGAGCCACAGGCGCCGAGCCAGTAGCAAGGTTTTAAAAGTAGCTTTTTCAAGTTGTTTTCTCAGCTTCCAGGGATGTGTGATTGTCTCCTTTTGCTATTTATCTTTGACTTGTTAATACTCAAAATATTAAATTATGAGTTAACTATGAAATAAAAGTTTTCAGTTAATCAAGTACTCTGTGAAATAAAGGTTTCTCCTCTTTGTACTCTACGATCTTTTTAGTTTATTCACCTTATATAAGTCTATTCACACTATATAAGTCTGTCTCTTTAGTTTTATCCGCATTAAGTCTTGGAACTTCAAAGAAATGTACCTTACCATACTAGGGATTTCTCTTTGGAGTAGTATATTGTTGAACAGTTTAAGGTGGGTTGTAGGATGGGTGAAAGATGTTGAATTCCAGAATTATGCTTGGTATTGGTATATGCTTTTTGTCTTTATAAATTTCACTTAAAAATGCAGACTTCTTTTTAAAATCATAATAAGTTCAAAAATCCTGAAATCCTCTAAATGGCATTATAGTGAAGTTAAAATAACGAAATGACCCATGTGGAAGTTAGGGTATGTCATGTAAGGACCATTTGTTTGGGTTATGAGGATGGAAGTTTGTAGTATATGTAGAAAATACACACCACAGGCTCAGTACCTGTGGCTCAAGTGGGTAAGGCGCCAGCCACATACACCTGAGCTGGCGGGTTCTAATCCAGCCTGGCCCGCCAAACAACAATGATAGCTGCAACCAAAAACCAGCCAGGTGTTGTGGCAGGCGCTATAGTCCCAGCTGCTTGGGAGGCGGAGGCGGGAGAATCGCTTGAGCCCAGGAGTTGGAGGTTGCTGTGAGCTGTGATGCCCTGACACTCTACCTAGGGTGAAAGCTTGAGGCTCTGTTTCAAAAAAAAAAGAAGAAAATACACACCACAAGTATCAGAGGCCCTGTGATGTTAGTTCCAAATGTAGACCGTATTAAGTAAACTGTCCTAGTTCTGCTAGACTTAAGATTTCTAAACTTGGGTCATCATTTCATTTGATAACAAATGATACTTTAACATAAATGCCTGTAGCTAACTTTTATAAGCAGTAACTAGGTGGACATTGTGGAAAATATAAGTAAATTGTAACTCATAGACCTTTACCTAATTCCCTAAGGAAGTAAAATACTTATGTTAAAAAAGACACCTTAAAAATACTAAACGGTTCATAAAAAAATGAATGATATGGCCAGTAAATGTTACAGGGACTGGTTAGGTGTATATCCGTCGGCAGGCCAGATACGTGTTTCTACAATGCTATGATGATAAGAAGAAGCCTGATTGCTCTGTCCTAAGGATAGAAGGTAGCCCGTTGAAGACTGAGAACAGAAATTTAGAGATAGAAGGAAATAACTCATTCTTGACCCTGAGTGAGTCACTAATGTTGTATTTCCTCACCATAATTATAGAAAGAATTTGTCTGGAGTGGGTGCAGAAGAATAATAAGGTTGCATGTGTAAGGCCTTTAGAGTCTTAAATTTTAGGCATAAGCCCACTAGTTTGCAGTTCATTTGTCTTTGACATTACTATGTCAAACATTATTTTTTGACTTACTGTGAAAAACTAGGAGGTAGAAGAATGTGGCAAATCTTTTTTTAATGTTTATTTTTTAATATGAAAAATATCAAACATACATAAACAAAAACCCAGCCCAGACTACCGCATTTGTTGCCAGAATCTTTTTCAGTGTAGGAGGCAAGAAACTCTGAGGGGGCATTCTTTTTTAGTGATTAAAACAGATATTTTCTACTTGCCCTGTATTTTCTGTCAACCATATCGTCACTAGTTTATAGCTTGTCAGATAATGTTTATACATTTGGCTCAGTTTACTAAGGAAAGCAGAAGGTATTTTACAGGGCCAAAATGAATTAACATTCATTAGATTTGTTTCTTCTTGCCTAAGAGCAAAGTAACTTGGAGAAATCCCAAAACAGAATGACCACGTCAAACAGGATCTGCAAGTGTGGGCAGCACGACCTGTGGGGCTCCCTCCTCACTGCTCTCTGGCACAGGCCTGGGCCTCTTTTCCTCCTTAGTCAGCTTGGCCCAGCTAAAGAGGCACAGCTGCTTCCCAGGAGATGGGGATGGAGATGTCTGTGTTTAAGTTATTAAAAATGCAGAACTGGTTAAGTTATGTTTGTTTCATGAATTTGTTGAAAAGAAATGGATCAAGAGACCTATATTACAATTTTTTTTTGAAACAGGATCTCATTCTGTCGTCCTATGTATAGTGCCATGACATCATCATAGCTCACAGCAACCTCCAACTCTGGAGTGACCCTCTTGCCTCAGCTGCCCGAGCAGCTGGGACAATAGGGGCCCACCACAATGCCTGGCTAGGTTTTGTTTTTTTTTTTTTTTTTGAGACAGAGTTCCACTATGTTGCCCTTGGTAGAGTGCTGTAGCGTCATTGCTCACAGCAACCTCAAACTCTTGGGCTTAAGTGATTGCCTCCCAAGTAGCTTGGGACAACAGGCACCCGCCACAACACCCAGCTATTTTTTGTTGCAGTTGTCATTGTTGTTTAGTTGGCCCTGGGCTGGGTTTGACGCCGCCAGCCTCGGTATATGTGACTGGCGCCGTAACCACTCTGCTACAGGTGCCGAGCCATGCCTGGCTAGTTTTTCTATTTCTAGAAGAGAAGAGGTTTTACTCTTGCTCAGGCTGGTCCCTGAGCTTAAGCTGTCCACCAGCCTTGGCCTCCCAGAATGCTAGGATTACAGGTGTGAGTCATTGCGTCTAGCCTATATTAAAATTTAAAAAAAGTGATTACTGAGCATCTAGAGTATAATTTCGTTGGAAATACATCTGCTAATGAGATGATTAGTGGAGGAGAGGTGTGGCCATTTTTGAGGTATGGCCTCTGTTCCTTTGGCCCCAGAGGACGATGAGTGATAACAGGATTCAGATGGGTGGGAGATGCCTTTCTTCTATACAGAATTGTGAAGGGAAAGATCAGAAAACAGATCCTTAACCTTAAGGTGCCTTTTCAGGCAGACCAGTTTCAGAAAAGAGTACATATGGAGGTCGAAGATCTAGATTAAAATTAATTTCTTAAAAAAAAAGAATCTGAATCTTGGCAGATGTTACAATATCTAGGAGAATGTAGCAGGCCTTGACTAAATGTTTTTGAATAAATGAATGATGAATAAGTCTGTTTTGAAAGGTGAAAGAGCTATAAGCAATATTGAGTACCAATGCCTTATCTAAGGAATGGTGACACCTATTTTATTAAATGTAGCGGCAATTAGCTTGTTGAAATAACCCAAATTTTCTCTTTTCTCCATAGAAAGATGAAATAAAAGGTAAACAATTTTTTTTAAGAAAACAGCTTTATTGAGATATAATTTGCATACCAATCAATTGACCCAGTGTACAATTCAGTGATTTTTAGTACAAACGGTCCTCGACTTAGTGATGGAGTTGTGTCCCTATCTTAAGTTGAAAAGATTGTAAGTTGAAAATGACATTTGATATGCCTAACCTACTGAATGTCTTAGCTTAGCCCAGCCTACCTTAAATGTGCCTATAGTTACCTTGCTTACATTAGCTTATAGTTGGGCAGAATCACCTGGCAACACAGTACACTGATAGAGTATTGGTTTACCGAGGATCAGGAGAGAGTATTGTACTGCATATCACTAGCCGGGGAAAAGATCGAAATTCAAAATTTGAAGAACGATTTCTGCTGGACGCATATCCCTTTCACATCATTGTAAAGTTGAAATGTTGTTAAGTCAGGGACTCTTGGGATATGTGCAGGTATGTGCAGCCATCACCACAATCAGTTTTAGAACATTTGCATCACCCCCCCAAAAGATTTCTGTAGCTATTTTCGTTTGCTCTCTGTTTTCCCTCAAACTCTTAGCCTGTAACAACTATTAATCTACTTCATATATTCTAGATAGTATATAAATGGAGTTATATAACATGTGGTCTTTTGTGACTGGCTTTATTAGCTTAGCATCATGTTTTTGAGCTTCATTTATGTTGTAACAAATATTAGTACTTCATTCCTTTTATTGCCAAATAATGTTTATTCATATGGCTGTACAATGTAATTTTGTTTACATTTTGTGTTCCTGGTCATCAATTGATGGACAGTTGTGTTGTTTTTCCTTTTTGATTTTTCCAAATAATTCTACTGTGGATATTTGCACAAATTTTTTTTTTGCACAAGTGTTATGTGGTCATATGTTTTTATTTTTTGAGTATAATGTAGGGACTGGGATTGTTTGGTGGTATGGTAACTCTGTGCATAATGTTTTGAACAACTGCTCTTTCCTAAAATGACGGTACCGTTTCATATTCCCACCAGCCACGATATGAAGATTGCAATTTCTCCATATCCTCCCCAGTATTTACTCTCTGCCTCCTTTCTTGTAGCTGTTCTACTGGATGTCAAGTGATACCTCATTGTGATTTTGATTTGAGTTTCCCTGGCAGCTAATGATATTGAATATTAGTTGATGTGTTTATTGACCATTCACATGTCTTCTTTGGAGGAGAGTCTGTTCAAACTCTTCACTGCCTACATAATTTTATGCCCTTTTTGTTTAAGAAGAAGAGACTTTGGGAGTATATCAGGTTGTAATCTGTCCATTCCTCTGTTTTTGATTGCAGAAGTAGCTATTTTATGACACCCATAGACATCCCTCCCACGTTTCATTAGGAGACGACTCAAATGCCACCTTTGCAGAGGCGTTTCTTGATCATCTTGTCTGGAGAGACACTCTTCATTTGTCTTGTCTCTACTTTTTACCCTGATTTTATTTTTCCACACTGTACTTATCCCTCTGTGATGTGTAATTAAGTTTTATTGGCTTACATTCTCCTCTTGTGAAATGTAAGTTCATTGAGGATGGGAACCCTGTTTTGTTCACGGGGCATATTACTAGGGCCTCAGTAAATGCTGGTGGAATGAATGATTGAATAAATGAATACTTGAAAAGATTAGGCTCTGGAGTCTACCATTACTGTTCATGGGATCTTGGGCAAGTTATTTAACTTTTCTCAGGTTTAATACTTTTATCCATAAAACTACTATAGTAAGAGTACCCACGTTATTAGGTTTCTGCTAGAATTAAATTAGTTGACACATGTAAAGTACTAAATACCATTCAAGTATTCTCAGGAAAAAAAGGCTAGATTTAGTTTGTCTTTCTTCTTCCTTTTAGTATAGGGTACTGATGGTGTGTTTGTAAGGAATATGTGTTTACTTTTTAAAAGACTCAAGTGAACAAGAATTTTTTCTTTCTTTTTTCCCAGGGGATGCAGAGAGCAACTAATGTTACCTATCAAGCCCACCATGTCAGCTGGAACAAGAGAGGTCAAGTGGTGGGGACCAGAGGTGGCTTTCGTGGTTGCACAGTTTGGCTAACAGGTACGGTTAAGAGCGATAAACTGGTATTTTTTAATAGCCGTGCTTGTATACAGCCTTGAACTTAGGAGTAAGCGCATGTAAGTTCTGTGCTGTTCTGTACTCGGAGCATTATGCCATGTAACCGACATAGTTGCCTAATAACAACACTCTTCCTTTTGGCAGTTCCTTTTGTTCTTTTACAGGATTGCACCATAGGAAGAGAATGAGTGATAAAGATTTTCACATAATTTTCTGTCATTCAGTTTTTGCTTTGGTTTCTGATGAGTTTTTTGTTTTTGTTTTCCTAGTTTCTCTTCGCGTTTAGCTATAGCAGGCTGGTGAGAGGGCGAATTGATTCAGATTGTGGAAATAGTTTTGAAAATGATGGATTATTACTTTTAGGAATTATATTTAAAATTTTGATCTATTTTGCCAAATTGCCCACTTAAATTTTATACCAATTTGCTCTCTTACCAGTAGTGTGGTAGAAGGTCCATTCCCCAATGTCTTTGTCAACACTGGATATTACCCATCATTAAAAATTGTGCTGATTTGCAAAAACCCCAACGTTCTTTTTTTTTGTTTGTTTTTGTTTTTTTTTTAAGAGACAGGGTCTAACTCTGTAGGCCAGGCTGGAGAGCAGTGGTGTGATTATAGTTCACTGAAGGCTTGAATAACGGGGCTCAAGTGATCCTCCCACCTTAGTTTCCAGAGAAGCTGGGACTACAGGTGTGTACTATCACACCTGGCTAATTTTTTTTTTTTTTAATTTTTTTGTCGAAATGAAGGGGTCTTGGTCTGTTCCCCAGGCTGGTCTTGAACTCCTGGCCTCACTCAAGTGATCCTTCTTTCTCTGCCTCCCAATGTGCGAGGATTATAGTTTCTTTAAAATTACATGATCAATTTTAGACAGATCTGTTTGTTTTTATATGATAACGGACAACACTCTCACATTCTTCCCTTCTCCTCATTCTTTCTTTTTTTCTGTGGAGACGTAGTCTCACTTTATCGCCCTTAGTAGAGTGCCGTGGCGTCACACAGCTCACAGCAACCTCCAGCTCCTGGGCTTAGGCGGTTCTCTTGCCTCAGCCTCCCAAGCAGCTGGAACAGGCTCCCGCCACAATGCCTGGCTGTTGTTTTGTTGCAGTTTGGCTGGGGCTGGGTTTGAACTGGCCACCCTTGGTATATGGGGACGGTGCCCTACCCACTGAGCCACAGGTGCGCCCCACCATCTCCTCATTCTTAATTCTAGATTGTTGTTCAGTTGTTACATCTGTATTTCCTTGGTTTGTATGTTTAGATTCTGTTTTAACATCTTAAATTTCTAAATTGTTTGTATTTTAGCTCTATAAGTAATTGGTTTAGTAGTCACCAGCTCACCATCAGTTCTTTTATTATGGTTTGTCCACTCAAGCCTTAATTGTATTTCATTAAGTAGTCTTTGCACAGTGGCCTTCTGTGGGTTCTAAATTCCCTGCCTTTCACGTTTGAGAATGCCCATTTTTTTGGCAACTTGGCTGGGTAAAATATATATTTGCTTCATGATATTTTTGTCTTGGAATTTTAATAACAGTGCTCTATTGTCTTCTGGCATTTACTGTTCTGAGAAATTGTAAGGCTAATCAAATTTTTTCCTTTTCTTTTAGAAGCTTTTACTTTTTCATCTGGATGCCTAAAGAATTATCTCTTCTCCTGTATTTTCTTTTAGAAGTTTTGTTTTTTCATGTAGGCCCTCACCTGTACTTGATTTTTGTGTGTTGTGTGAAGAAGAGATCCGTTTCTTTTTTTTTTCCCCCATATGCGTAATAATTTGTCCCAAGGACATAGATTAGTAGGGTATCCTTGCTGTGATCTGCAGGCTAGCTATGTCATATAGTAGGTCTCTATGTGTGGCCTCTAGGTCTCTATGTGTGGATCTATTATCTGGGTCCTCTAATCTCTCCCATTGGTTAACTTGTCTGTTTCTCTGTTAATGACACACTTTTTTTTTGGAGACAGAGCCTCAAGCTATCACCCTGGATCGAGTGCTGTGGCATCACAGCTCACAGCAACCTCCAATTCCTGGGCTCAAGTGAGTCTCCTGCCTCTGCCTTCCAAGTAGCGGGGACTACAGGCGCCCGCCACAACGCCCGGCCATTTTTTTTTTTTTTTTTTTTTTTGGTTGCAGCCGTCATTGTTGTTTGGTGGGCCCAGGCTGGATTTGAACCCGCCAGCTCAAGTGTACGTGGCTGGCACCTTAGCCGCTTGAGCCACAGGCGCCACGCCTAATGCCACACTATTTTTATTCTTTTAGTTTTGTAAGTCTTGAAAGCCATTGGAATAAGCCCTCTTAAACTTTGTTCTTCATCGGGAGTTTTAACCTTTTTTTTCATTATGACTTTTTTCCTTTGGCTTTTTGTGTTTTTGCATAAATTTTATAATTTAACCAATTCCCCAGAACCCTGTTGGGATTTAGTTTGGTATTGGATTCTATCTGAGGTTAATTTTGGGGAAAAATTGATTTTTAGAATATTGGGTACTCTTTTTCTTTTTATTTTCTTTTTTTCGAGACAGAGTCTGACTTTATTGCCTTTGGTAGAGTGCTGTGGCGTCACAGCTCACAGCAACCTCCTGTTCCTGGGCTTAGGTGATTCTCTTGTCTCAGCCTCCCAAGTAGCTGGGACTATAGGTGCCCGCCACAATGCCCAGCTATTTTTTGTTGTTGTCGTTGTGGTTTTGGCCAGGGCCATGTTTGAACACACCACCCTTGGTATATGGGGCCGGCACCCTACCCACTGAGCCCCAGGCGCCAACCAGTACTCTTTTTCTTAAACACGGTATATATTCCACCACCAGTGACACTTATAAATAGTTACTTATCTGATTTTTTTGGCACTTGCTTAATGGTCTAGTGTGTGATCAGTTTCCAGTCACCACATTCCCCACCTTGTCCCTTAACTGGGACAGTTTAGCCAGCTGGGGTTGGGCATTTCCTTTCCTTTAGATCAGTTAGTTACTGATAAAACCCAATAGGCTGGCTCGGCGCCTGTGGCTCAAGTGGCTAGGGTGCCAGCCACATACACCTGAGCTGGCGGGTTCAAATCCAGCCCGGGCCCGCCAAACAACAATGACGGCCGCAACCAAAAGATGGCCGGACGTTGTGGCGGGCGCCTGTAGTCCTAGCTACTTGGGAGGCGGAGGCAGGAGACTCGCTTGAGCCCAGGAGTTGGAGGTTGCTGTGAGCTGTGATGTCACAGCACTCTACCCAGAGGGACAGCTTGAGGCTCTGTCTCAAAAAAAAAACCA
>CAUYRH010125203.1:0-18964 GCA_963574655.1 Perodicticus potto | reverse complement strand
ATATTCTGTTAAAGCGGCAAAAATCAGACTAAGGCAGGGAGGTTTTTTTACGTAAAAAAAAATCTGGAGATGGGCAGTCCCAGGTTAGTATGGTGGTTTCATGGTGTTCATGAACCAGGCCTCTTTTACTTTTGCTCTGCCTCTGTTAGTGTCTCCCATCTTCAAGGCCACCTCCTTATGGCTGCTGGAGCTCCTACCATCAAGTCTGTATTCCAGGTACAATGTGTGAGAGACAAAAGCCAAAAAAGGGCACATACAAACTGTCTGACTCCTCTTAAGACTTCCTCAAAGTCTTTTAGATTTAACAATGTCTGCTTACACCTTATTGACACTCCTAACTGCCAATTGGCCTGGAAATGTGGTCTTTTAGCAGGGCACGTTGGCACCTAAATATTGAGTGGGGAACTAATAGTCTCTGCCTTCTTGAGGAAATCTCAAAGAGGTTTGGTTTGGTGGCCTCTGGCTCTTTCTCTCTGCTCCCATTGTCTCTCTCCCCTCTGTCAACTTTATGTGGTATCACTTAGGACTGAGGATACTTTGGGAGCCACCTTTCTGCAATGTCCAGGGAGTTGGCATGGCCCTTGAGTTTTCTAAGGAACAACAAAACTGTGAACATTTCTAGAGTGTTTACTTTTTGGCAGGCACTGTGTGAAGTGCTTTATCACCTCATCACTCTCACCTCATCTTCCCAAATGTTCCATAAGGTAGGCACAATGGTGCCTGCCCTGAAAATGAAGAAATGGGGGATGAGCGGCGGTAGCTTCCCTGGTCGCAGCTGGTGAGGGGAGCCGGCGTGGAAACCCAAGTCTGTCTCCCCCTTAACCAGCATGCTGCAGCTGCACTGTCCTAGACGGCCACATCGCTGGCCACAGTGACACCATCTGGAACAGTGCAGCCGCAGCATGCCGGTTAGCGATGTTTAAATTAATTAAAATGAAGGAAATTGACCCATTCAGTTTGTCAGTCTCACTACCCACATTTCAAGCGCTTATTAGTAGCCGCGGTGGCTAATGGCTGCCGCTTTGGGCAGCAAAGATGTCGAACATCTCCAACATCACAGAGAGCTCTATTGAACAAGGCTGTGCTAGCGGGATGGCCCATTTTTCATTTCCATTCTTCATCACAAGTGAGGTGATGAGATTTTTTCTTCCTTTCTCCTGCTTCTTTTCCTGTTTTCCAGTTGCCTTGTCTTATTATACCATACAGCCCAGCCATACAAAGGGATCAAAGAAAAATCTGAAAAAGAAAATACCAACCAAAGTTGAAAGCGGCAGCTTGTGATATTTCTGGGGCTCTGGTACTATTCAGTTCAAGACCGGGGCCGTCATGGAGGGCAGAGTGGGCTTGGTGGGGAGGAGGGGCCCTGGCATTTGCCATCAGCTCAGCTCGCAGACCCTAGACTGGCCCCAATTCCTGAGGGAAAGCTGCAGCCCCCCTTATCTTCTCATGCCATTCTTTACCTTTCCTCCCTTTTTCCCATTTTAGCACATGCCAGATGTATTTCAGTTTAAACCTGCTCTTTTAAAAGGTCGCAAAGCTCCCAGCTGCTGCAAAATCAGGTTTTTCAGAACATTTGCATTTTTTCTCAGTTGCTGCCTTAATTACCCATGATAAAGCTATTTAGTTATAGACAAATAGCTGGTGAACCTGAACTGTAATAAAAAGGTCTTGCCCAAAGCCGTTTCCTTTGTCAAGTGAGGACTTGCTCAAAGACAGTGGGAAGCCATGAGTCATCATTAGGCCACTAGTGTTACTACAAGAAATACAGTTCACTGGGAGGGGCCGTGCACAGACTTTAAGCGGTGACAACACGCAGGTTTCTCAGCCATCTTCTGCAGCCACATCAATGCCTTGACTGGAAATGTGTGATGAGAGACAATTGGCACCATTTGTGACTCATTTAATAGGGGTCAGCAACCTTTGCGTGCAGCTGACTGCCTATTCTTATTGCATAAAGTTTTGTTGGAACACAGCCATACTAATTCACTTACATAACATTCGTGCCCCGACGGCAGAACTGAGTAATTGCTGCAGACATTATATGGCCCGCAAAGCCTAAAATACTTACTAACTGAACCTTTGCAGACAAAGTTGATTGGCCCCTGGCTAAGGCTGGGCTACGTCAGGGGTCTCAGTCCTGTTGTGTATCTCTTTGAGGTTCGCACTGACCCTCCCCTCCCAGCCCAGGACACCACTATCTCTCCCTGCATGGAGGCTCCAGCCCCTTTCTGCCTGCCAGCCTGCTTCTTGGCCCCCCCACAGGCTATTTGCAGCACATCCAGAGTGCCCCTTTGACACAAGCCGTTTTATGTCACTGCCTTGCTTAAAGCCTTACAAGGATTTCATAGAGTAAAACCTGAAGTCTTTAAAGTGATCTGCAGGACCCTATATCATCTTCCCCAGACCCCCTGGCCTTATCACTGAGCCTCAAGCTGCCAGGCACTATCTCTACTCGGGAAGAGGTGGCTAGCTGGCCACCAAAAGCACCTGGCACAGTCTGGCCTTGCCGCGGGGAGGCAGCTTCCCAACTAGTCCCCCTGGCATTCAGGTGTGTCTGAGGACTGGTTCTCTCCATGGAACCTAACAGAAAGTGGTTTTTGTTACTTCAGTTGGGGGTGCAGAGTGGGGCGTTTTAAGAACCATTTGTGTGGTGTCGCCTGTAGCTCAGTGGGTAGGGCGCTGGCCGCATGCACCGAGGCTGGAGGGTGTGAACTGGGCCAGGCCAGCTAAAACAACAATGACAATTGCAACAACAACAACAACAACAAAAATAGTTGGGCATTGTGGTGGGCACCTATAGTCCCGGCTACTTGGGAGGCTGAGGCAAGAGAAGCACTTAAGCCTAAGAGTTTAAGGTTGCTGTGAGCCTGTAATGCCACAACACTCTACCAAGGGCGACATAGTGAGACTCTGCCTGGGGGGGAGGAGGAACTGGGTGGCGCCTGTGGTTCAGTGGGTAGGGCGTCAGCCCCATATACTGAGGGTGACTGGTTCGAACCCAGCCCCGACCAGGCAAAACAGCAGTGGCAACTGCAACAAAAATAGCCGGGTGTTGTGGCAGGTGCCTGTAGTCCTAGCAACTCAGGAGGCTGAGGCAAGAGAATTACCCTAACCTAAGAGCTAGAGATTGTTGTGAGCTGTGACACCATGGCACTCTACCAAGGACAACAAAGTGAGACTCTGTCTCAAAAAAAAAAAAAAAAAGAAAGAAAGAAAGAAAAGAAAAAGAAAGAACCATCTGTGTCTTCTCTACTCCTCTTCTGCCCACTTAATGGGAAGGAGTTTGGGGCTCTTGGACATAAGAAAGCCACAGGTGGAAGGTATTTGAGTCTGGACCTGCCATCCACCAGCAACATAACTCTGAACCAGAGCACGAGCAAGAAAAGGGCATCACTGTGGTATTTGGTTGTGAAGTCTGGGGTGCATTGTCATGACAGCTAGTCTCACCCTAACTCACACGGGGCCTTTGCTCTTGCTGTTCCCTCTGACTGAAATGCTCTTCCCCAAATATTGGCATGACTTTTCACTTCCTTTGGGTCTCCATTCCAATGCCATCTTCTCCAAGAGGCTTTCCCAGACTACCCTAAATAAAAGAGCAATAAAGGCTGGCGTGATGGCTCATGCCTATAATCCTAACACTTGGGAGGCCAAGGTGGCTGGATTGCCTGAGCTCACAAGTTCAAGACCAGCCTGAGCCAGAGCGAGACCTCATCTCTAAAAAATAGCCAGGTGTTATGGAGGGTGCCTGTAGTCCCAGATACCTGGGAGGCTGAGGCAAGAGAATCACTTGAACCCAAGAGTTTGAGGTTGCTGTGAGCTAAGATGCCATGGCACTCTACCAAGAGTGACCAAGTGAGACTCTGTCTCAAAAATAAAATAAAATAGCAGCTTGTCCCCCTACCCCAGCACTCCTCTCTGCCTGGAACTCTTACTTTTCTTCATAGGACACACACACCTACCTAGACTTTACTGACTAGCCTATTGCTGCTTTTCTCAGTCCACTAGAGTGTAAGCTCCATGAAGGTTGCCATCTGGTCAGGGTTACTTCTCAATGTGTCCCCCCGCTTAGTGTAGTGGCTGTCACAGTGCGGAAGCCCCAAAAGTGTTTGATAGATGAATGTAGGAATAAATAACAGACCCAGAATCTCAAGGGCTGACCTCCTGATTATAGGGTGAATGGGGAAAATAATAAATTTGGGGGCAGAAGGACAGGAGGAGGAAAGAAGTCAAAATGACACAAATGATTGTTTCTGCAAATTTCAATACAAAGTATGATTTGATGCCAGAGACAATACGGGCACCAGCTGGGGGCAGTCCCAGCTCTCAAGGCGTTCTGTGGCCATGGGGGGTGTGAGAAGCTGGGAAACAGTGGGCAGCGATATGAGAACTGCTGTGTCACAGGGAGCCCAGGGCACTCTGCAGCTCAGGGATGGGCAAGGACATTAGCCTGCGGGGTCAGGGGAAGCCTGCCAAAGGAGGCAACACTTCCGAGGAATCAGTTGGGGCAAGAACACGTAAGAGGTGCTCCTGGCAGAGAAATAGTAAGTGACATGCCACAGCCTGGTGTGCTGAGGCACCTGGGCAGCTCCATACAGGCGAACTCAGGGGCGGTGGGGGTGGGGTGGTTCGGGGAGGGCAGAAAGGCCCAGGGACCCAGATCAGGAACAGACTTGCTTGTTATGTTGAGAAGCTTGAACTGTATGCTGAAGGCAATGGGAACCAAGGAAGAGAGGTCTAAGCAGGTCAGTGGCATAATCAGATACCCATTTTATGAGGCTTTTTTGGGGTAGCAGCCCATAAACAGGATTGGCCTGGAGGTGAGATTACAGGCCAGGTGAAGCAAACATATCTGTAGTCCAGAATCCCAGCCTCTAACCACTGCAAGAAAGTGCGAACCACGGGCCTAGCTGTAAGTGGGAGCCTGGGGAGCTGCCTCTTCTTTTTCCCTCCCTGTGACAGGTGAGAGGGTGGGTGCCATCTAGATCTGTTTCATAAACCCTTGGGCTTCAGGAGAAGGCCGTGGTTTCCAGCAGTGACATCCCCAAACCCTGACCCCAGCCCTTGCTACAGTGAATAATCCCTCAATGAATGTGAGCACGCAGATGTCTTTTCAGCAGACTGATTTCAGTCTGTCTGGGTATGTGCCCAGAAGCAGGATTGCTGCATCATCTGGTCACTCTGGGTTCTCTCTCACCATTCAGAAGGAACCCTGTAGGAATGGTGGAGTCCTGACCAGTGACCACCACAGACCAGTGTCAAGGACTTGGGTCCAGCTGCCGGGAGGCTGTTTGGCAAGCCCAGGTACCAGGACGATCATGTTGTAAACTAAGTGTTTAGAGTCTTAGCATCTGAGGAGTGGCCAGTGAGAGGACATTTAGGGTATATAGATAAAGCAGCCGCATTTGAGATGATTGGGGTTGCCATTCTTCACTCAGGAGAGGCCAAGGAAGACAGGCAAGGTGTTGGCAATGGGCAGCCATAGGTAGCCCAAAGCCAGCAGCAGATCTGAGACTTGCGGTTTGCTCCCAGACAATGCCGCGTGGCAGGTCCACACAGCAGCAGGACTCTTGATACTTTCATTTCCATTACCCAACCTCCCTCCCCCGCCCCATAAGCTCACCCACCCACGGAGCCCTCCTTGTGGCTTCCAGGAATGGGAGGGAAGGTGGAGTAGAGTTTCTCAGGGTGTGAAAAAAACAATTGGAGCTGAACAGAGGATGAACTCTAGGGGTCTGGCTTCCAACGATGAGTCATAAAAACTGGGAGAGGGTCAAGACAGCTCTTGTTTCGCAAATGGTTTGTGCAAAGCTGCTGTGCTGAGAAAGAATGTTGTGTATTCAAGAAGTTTAGCTAAGTGTGGGGCAGCTGGAGTGAGAAGTACAAGGAGGTGGGTGTGTCAGCGAGGTGGGAAGCAGAGGCCGGATCACACAGAGCCTTGTAAGGCATGTCAGTGATTCAGACAAATGTCTAAAGCAGGGGCCCTTGACAGGCTCTTTGTGGAGCTCGTTATGCACAGGTGGCATAGAGACTGGATTAGAAGCTCAGAAGGGCCAGGCAAGCCTTGCAGATGAGTGAAGGGGACTGTGGAGGCTGGTGTCCATCTCAAGGGAGAGCGGTCCTTCATCTCAAGCCATTTGCTGCCATGGCCCATGGGGCCAGCATCACTGGACCTTCTGACTCTAAGGGAAGTGGAAGAGCTGGCCCTGATGTGATAGTTCCTCCTATCAGTCCATTTTTCTAGGCTGTGGAAACAAATAGCACCCAAATGCCAACAAAGGCTTATTTCTTCTCTCTTGTTTGTTTTGGTCTTAACCTTTTATTTTTATTTAAATGTTTATTTATAATTGACAAACAATAATTGTATGTATTTATGAGGTAAAATGTGATGCTTTGATGTATGTATACATTGTGTAATAACTATATCAAGTTAATTAACAGATTCATTACCTCATATGTATATATATATATATATATATACATATATATTTTTTTTTCTTGGTAGTATGGGCATTTAAAAGCTGCTCTTTGGGCAATTTTGGAATTTATAATACATCATTATTAACTACAGTCACCATGCCGTGCAATAGATCTCAACAATATCTTCCTCCTGAAACTTTCTTCTTTTTGACCAATATCTCCCATTTCTCACCCCTACCACTCCCAACCTTTGATAACCAACATTTTACTTTCTAAAAGTTCAACATTGTTGGATTCCACATACAAGTGAGATTATTCCATATTTGTCCTTCTCTGTCTGGTTTATTTCACTTAGATAGTGTCTTCCAGGTTTATTTATGTTGTCACAAATGACAGAATTACCTTCTTTTTGAGGCTGAATAATGTTCCATTGTGTAATCTATACCACATTTTCTTTATCAGTTCATTGATCGATGGACACTTAGATTGATTCTTTGTCTTGGCTGTTGCCATTCTTTGACAGACTTATTTCAATTTCTTGTGATATATATCCAGAAGGGAGATTGTTGGATCATATGGTTATTCTAATTTCATAATAATTTTTATAATGGCCGTATTAACAATGAACAAAGACTCCTCTTTCTCCACATTCTTTCAACACTTAACTTTTTATTGTTGTTGTTTATAGCAGCCATTCTAAGAGGTGTGAAGTAATATCTCATTGTGGTTTAAATTTGCCTTTCCCTAATTATTAGTGATGCTGGGCATTTTTTCATAATCCTTTTGGCCATCTGTATATGTTCTTTTGAGAATGCTTATTTGAATCTTTCACCCATTTTAAAAATTGGGTTATTTGTCTTTTTGATATTAAGTTGTTTGAGTTCCTTATATATTTTGGATATTAATCCTTATGAGATTAATTGTTTGCAATAATTTTCTCCCAGTTTGTGGGTTGTTTCTTCCCCTTGTTAATCATTTCCTTTGCTGTGTAGAAGCTTTTTAGTTTGAGGAAATCCACTTGACTATTTTTGCTTTTGTTGCAAGCTTTAAGGGTCATATTCAAAAAATTATTAACCTGGCTGGGTGTAGTGGCTCATGCCTATAATCCTAGCATGCTGGGAGGCTGAGATAGGTGGATTACTTGAGCTCAGGAGTTCAAGAACAGCCTGACTAAGAATGAGAAGGGGGTGGGAGACAAATATAAGAGGGTCCTTATCTAACAAAGCAATCAATGTAACCTGCTTCTGTGTACCCTCAATGAATCCCCAACAATTAAAAAAAAAAAAAAAGAGTGAGAATCAGGCTTGGAGCCTGTAGCTCAGTGGGGCTGGCATGTTCCCACCCAGCCCAAATCTGCCAAACAACAATGACAACTACAACCAAAAAATAGCTGGGTTGTGGAAGGCACCTATAGTCCCAGCTACTTGGGAGACTGGGGCAAGAGCCTTGCTCAAGCCCAGGAATATGAGGTTGCTATAGCTATACTTCCATGGCACTCTACCCAGGGTGACAGAGTAGGATTCTGTCTCAAAAAAAAGAAAAAAAGAAAAAGAGCATTGCCCAGACCAATATTATGGAGTTTCTCCCTATGTTTTCTTCTCATAATTTTACAGTTTAAGGTCTTATATTTAAGTCTTTAATTAAATGTTAGAGTTGATATTTATATGTGGTGTAAGATAAAGGTCCAATTTCATTCCTTTATATATGAATATTCAGGTTTTCCAACACCATTTATTGAACAGACTGTATTTTCCTTATTATATATATATTTTTATCACCATTATAAAAAAATCATTTGACCTTGAATACATGAGTTTATTTCTTGGCAATTCTGTACTTTTTGTCTATGTGTCTGTTTTTATGCCAGTATCATTCTGTTTTGATTATTATAGTTTTATAATATAGCTTGAAATCAGGTAGTATGATGCCACCAGCTTTGTCCTTTTGGCTCAAAATATTCTTGGCTATTTTGGAATCTTTTGTAATTCTATATAAATTTTAGAATTTATTTTTCTATATTTATGAAAACTGGCATTAGAACTTCAGTAAGGATTGCATTGAATCGATAGATCATTGTAAGTAGTAAGGATATCTTGGCACTATTAATTCTTTCAATCCATGAACATGGAGTAATTCATTTACTTACATCTTGTTTATTTTCTTCCATCAATGTTTATAGTATTCAGCGCACATATCTTTCATCTTCTTGGCTAAATTTGTCAACATATGAGATACAGCAAAAGCAGTTCTAAGAGGGAAGTTTATAGTAATAAACACCCATATCAAAAAAGAAGAAATATCTCAACTAAACAACTTAATGTTACACCACAAGAAACCAGAAAAAGAAAAACAAACTAAGCCCAAAGTTAGCAGAAGGAGGATATAACAAAGATCAGAGCAGAAATAAGTGAAATAGAGACAAGAAAAACAATAGAAAGAATAAGACTAAAGTTGGTTTTTTTTAAAGATAAAATCAACAAACCCTTTGCTAGACTCAGAAAAAAGAGAGAAGACTCAAAATCAGAAATGAAAGAGGAGACATTACAATTGACATTACAGAAACTCAAATGATCATAAGAGACTACTATGAACAATTATATGACAACAAATTGAATAATCTCAATGAAACGGATAGATGCCTAGAAATATATAATCTACTAAAACTGAATCATGAAGAAATAGAAAATCCAAATAGACCAATATGAGTAAAGAAATTGAATCAGTAATAAGCTGTCTCCCAGCTTAAGAAAGAAAATATTGGAAGTGAATAGTTTTATGGCTAAATTCTACCAAACATTTAAAGAAGAACTAATACCAATCCTTCTAAAACTCTTCCAAAAGAGCAAAGTGAAGAGAGTACTTCCAGACTTGTTTTATAAGGCCACCATAACCCTGATACCAAAACCAGGAAAGGACACTGCAAGAAAAGAAAATTACTGCATTCAACAGTATATTAAAAGGATCATGCACCATGCCCAAGTGAGATGTAATCCTGGGGTGCAAGGATGGTTCGATATATAAAAATCTGTAAATACGATATACCATATTACTAGAACAAAGGACAAAAACCTTATGATCATCTCAATAGGTACAGAAAAAGCTTTTGACAGAACTTAACATTTTTTCACGATAAAAATTCTGAGCAGAAGGAATGTACCTCAACTCAATAAAGGCCATATATAATAAGCCCACAGTTTACCACACGCAATGGTAAAGAACAGAAAGGTTTTCTTCTGAGATCAGGAAGAAGGCACTCACTCTGGTCACTTCTATTCAATGTAGGACTGGAAGTTCTGGAAAGAGCAATTAATAAGGCAAAGAAAAGAAATAAAAGTCATCTAAATAGGAAAGAAAGAAATTGCTTGGCTGCGCGCCTGTAGCACAGTGGTTATGGTACTGGCCACACACACCGAGGCTGGAGGTTTCAAACCCAGCCTGGGCCAACTAAACAACAATGACAACTGCAACAAAAAAATAGCCTGGTATTGTGGCAGGTGCCTGTGGTCCCAGATACTTGGGAGGCTGAGGCAAGAGAATCACTTAAGCCCAAGAGTTTGAGGTTGCTGTGAGCTGTGATGCCATGGCACTCTACCGAAAGCAACATAGTGAGGCTCTGTCTCAAAAAAAAAAAAAAAAAAAAATAGAACTAATAAACCAATTCAGTAAAGTTGCAAAATACAAAATCAATGTACAAAAAGCAGAGAATATAAACAGATGGTGTCTGTTCGTAGATCAGCAGAGTCAACATTGTTGAAATGAGTGTACTACCTAAAGTGATTTATGAATTCAATGCATCCACATTAAAATACTAATGTCATTTTTCACAGATCTAGAAAAGACAGTTGTGTGCTTTGTGTGGGACCAGAAAAGACCCCAAACAGCCAATACAACCTTACATAATAAGAACAAATCAGGAAGCGTCACTTTACCAGAAAGCTTTACCACAAGGCTATAGTAATCATAACACCTTGATATTGGCACAAAAACAGACATAGACCTATGGATCAGAACTAAGACTCCAAAGATAAAACCATTCTCTTATTCCCATCTGATCTTTGATAAAGCAGATAAAAACATACACTGGAAAAAAGAATCCCTATTCAATAAATGTTGCTGGGAAAACTGAACAGCCACATGCAGAAGACTGAAACAGGAGGCGCACCTCTAACCACTCGCAAAACTGAATTCATCATGGATAAAAGATTTAAACCTAAGGTGTGCAACTATAAGAATTCTTTTTTAAAAATGTTGGATAGCCGGGCATTGTGGCGGGCGCCTGTAGTCCCAGCTGCTTAGGAGGCTGAGGCAAGAGAATCGCCTAAGCTCAGGAGTCAGAGGTTGCTGTGAGCTGTGATGCCACAGCGCTCTACCAAGGGCGACAAAGTGAGACTCTGTCTCAAAACAAAAAAATGTTGGAAAACCTCATAGATATGTTGGAATGTTGGAAAAATTATGAAGCAGACCCCCAAAAGCCATCATAGGAACAACAAAAGTAAAAAAAGGGACCTATTCAAATTAAAAATTTTCTGCACAGCCAAAGACACAATTAATAGAGTAAATAAGCAGCCAACAGAATGAGGAAAAAAATATTTGCATGTTATACATCCAATAAAAGGCTGATAACCAAAATCTACAAAGAACTCAAGCAAATCAGCAAGAAAAAAGTCGGGACTGGACACAGTGGCTCAGGCCTATAATCCTAGCACTCTGGGAGGCCCAGGCAGATGGATTGCCCTGAGCTCACAGGTTTGAGACCAGTCTAAGCAGTAGTTCTCAACATTCCTAATGCTGTGGCCTTTTAAAACAGTTCCTGTGGGGAAAAAAAATAAATAACATTCCTGTGTGTCTCAACCCACAGGTTGAGAACCGTGGAGCCTGAGCAAGAGTGAGACCCCATCTCTAAAAATAGCCAGGTGTTGTGGCAAGCACCTATAGTCCCAGCTACTTGGGAGGCTGAGGCAAGAGGATTGCTGGAACCCAGGAGTTTGAGGTTGTTGTGAGCTATTATGCCACGGCACTCTACTGAGAGTGACAAAGTGAGACTCTGCCTAAAAAAATTAATAAATAAATAAAAAACAAAAAAATCAAACAACCCCATTAAAAAGACATGAACCAAAACTTTAAGGGAAGATGATCTAATGGCCAAAAATTACATGAAAAATGCTCAACATCTTTAATCACCAGGGAAATGCAATCAAAATCACAATGAGATATCACCTAACACCAGTGAGAATGACTCATATCAAAAAGTCCCAAAGCAACAGATGCTGACATGAATGAGGAGAGAAAGGAACATTCCTTCATTCACTGTTGGTGGGACTGCAAACTAGTACAACCTCTGTGGAAAGTAGGGTAGAAAAACCTTAAAGAACTAAAAGTAGACCTACCTCTTGGTCCAGCAATCCCACTTCTAGGTATTTACCTAAAGGAACAAAAGGCATTTATCAAAAAGACACTTGCATTTAACTGTTTATAGCAGCACAATTCACAATTGCAGAGATGTGGAAAGAACCCAAGTGCCCCTCAAAACATGAATGGATTAATAAGATGGGAGATAGATATACCACGGAGTTCTACTCAGCCATAAAAAACAGGCATTCTAGTATTGTTTGGAATTGGAGACCATTCTTCTAAGTGAAATATCTAAAGAATGTAAAAACAAACACACATGTACTCAGTACTAAATTGGAACTAGTCGATCAGCACTTATGGGCACAAAGGGAAGTAAAACTCAATGGAAATTAAGTAGATGGGAAGGGGGAGAAGGGGTATGGTAAAGTCACATGTAACTGGTGTAATGCACATATTCTGAGTGAAGGGAACACTTACTACTTCCACTTAAGGTGTACAAAAGTAAATTACATAACCAAAATCAGTGTATCCCTGTAATATTCTTAAATAAAAAAAGGGACATGGAAAAAATGTCATTCTTCTCACTACATCTTTTGTTTTGTTAAGCATAGTTATTTTTCATTAAAATATGTTATGTTAACATTTAATAGGTTCATTATTAATTTAATAAATTAATAATATTTTAAACATTAGAAAAATAAAATCTAAACGGGCCAAAAAGAATCAGTCCGTAGAGCATAGCCTATGTTCTGTTTTAAAAAAGCGGGGGTGGTGTTGCCTGTGGATAAGTGGGTAGGGTGTTGGCTCCATATACTGAGGGTGGTGGGTTCAAACCCAGCCCCGGCCAAATTGCAACAAAAAAATAGCTGGGCATTGTGGCAAGCGCCTGTAGTCCCAGCTATTCAGGAGGCTGAGGCAAGAGAATCACCTAAGCCCAGGAGTTGGAGGTTACTGTGAGCTGTGATGTTACAGCACTCTACAGAGGGTGACAAAGTGAGACTTCGTCTTTAAAAAAAAAAAAAGCATCAGACTGTGTTTCTATACACTAACAACAACTATCTGAAAATGAAATTAAGAAAATAATCTCATTTATAATAGCATCAACAATGAAAAATGAAAAAGATTCAATTCTGTTCCTGTTTTATCAGTGGCTAAGGCCCCACTCTGGGTGTCTTCTGCTTCTAGGATCCCGGCTACGGAGCAGATCCATCCTGGACATCACTCTTGTAGCTGAGGGGAAAGAGGGCCTACGGACCTGTGCGATGCCTCTTCAACTACCACTTCTCAGGTGACACGCGTCGCTTCTGCTCACACCCTATTGGCCAAAGCAAGTCCCCTGGCCAGGGGAGGCACTGACACTCCGAGAGCAGGAAGGTAGGGGGTGATTAGGGACAAGAATAAGGATCTGTCATACTCCCTCCAAATGCTGGCAGCTGAATCACCCTGAAAGTGGCAAAGATGCTGAGCAGAGCCAAACAAAACACAGGAAGCCCTGAGCTGCCAATTTGCAGCTAATTGAATTTAAATTAGCTAACCTCTAATTTAAAAGGTCAGAGATGAGTGAAAGGCTTTGCTCTCATCCCTGAAACACACACATTGCCTAAGAATCTCTTGAGTTCAATAGTCCTCTCAAAGAGGGAAAAACAATTACTTTGTCTTAAAAGTACAGGTGAATCTACACCAACTTCCATGTGTAGGTGCTTTTTTTTTTTTTTGAGACAGTCTCACTGTGTTGCCCTGGGGTAGAGTGCTGTGGTGTCATAGCTCACAGCAACCTCAAACTCTTAGGCTCAAGTGATTCTCTTGCCTCAGCCTCCCAAGTAGCTGGGACCACAGGCACCCACCACAATGCCTGGCTATTTTTTGGTTGTAGTTGTCATTGTTGTTTGTCGGGCCCAGGCTGGATTCGAACCCATCAGCTCTGGTATATGTGGCTGGCGCCCTAGCCGCTGAGCTACAAGTGCCAAGTCCATTTGTAGGTGCTTTAAATTCTCTTTCAAATAATTTATTCACAAATATGACTGAGAATCTAGGTTGTTTTCCATTCTGCAATTTTCAGAATTCACTTTCTATTTTTTGTAGTCATAATAACATTTGCCTGGGTCTAGTCTCATGGCACCAGTTTTGTTCACTGTATTCCCGCAAAGATTACTGCCAGACTCAGCAATCACATTTGCAAGATCTCTTAACACCCAAGGGCAAAATGTTTTCAGGCCAAGAAACTTGACCTCTCTTCCAACTGCATGAAGCTTTTTTATATTCTCTTAGCTATTTCTTGGTACCAGGCCTGTCCTAGTCCCTACCATTTTCTATGAGAGCCATGTAAGTAGAATCTAAAGAAATCACCATTCAAACCCATATCAATCTTTGTTCAGAAAGAAGACAGTGTTTTGATTTATCTGCAGAATCAACCCTTGGGTCACACTACAGGGGTCATTTTCTTATGCACATACATACACACAAAGGAAGTGGCCAGTGCACTCTCTGGAAACAATTATAAAGTCATCATTATTCTGGAGAGTGAAACAATTATAAAGTCATCATTATTCTGGAGAGTGATGTTAGGTTTGAATGATAAATGTTTTGTTTTGGTACTGTATGTTTTTGTATATGGTCAAGCCCCAGCTAAATCTCTGTAATTTTCTTGCTTTCCAAGGAGAGAAGTATTTCTTAACTCTGTAGGAATGTAGTGAATTGCAGTGTTTGCTTATCCTTACAGAGTTGCGTGTTTTTGGCAGAGCAATTGTTTGCGAGAGCTGCAAGCCCAGAGGACTGTAGAAGGACATTCAGGAAGAATCTTCACTTCTCCCCAGAAGACAGACTATAAAAGAGAACTAAGGACATTTGGATGGACAGTTTTCTGTTCTTTGAGTGCCATTATTGAAGCCTGATGATCCCAATGCCCTTGGGACTATTGTATTCTGATGGGACTATTATACTGGGTACCATAGGTCATGATCCCAGGCCTGAGCTTGGGGCTGGGCTTCCTGAGGGAATAGATGTCCCATTGCTGGTCATCAGAGAGGAGCGGGTGTGAGGCAGTAAGTGAGTGCAGGGAGGCAGCCTGAGAACCTCATGCCCTTTCTGGGCCTCGGGAAACTTGCAGTGTGTGCAGTTTTGCTGGTTCGTGCCACACGGTGGCAGAATGAGAGCCCTGTAAGAGACAATGCAGCTTGTGCCACATGGAACAAAGGCACCACACCGAGCTGTGTTCAAGGACAGGGCCATGTCCACCATGGTGTGGCCTGCCCCTGCTGGGAGGAAGCCATGCCTTTTTCTTTACACAAAAGCACCACCTGCTAATTGAACCCTCTGCCCGCGGGGATGTGCCCACCAAGTGCAGTCTCCTTTTTCTAATGCATCTGCCTGCCTGTTTTGTTGGTGTAATGATCTTTTTACTGACCACAAAGGCGTCTTCTGCATGCAACGCCATGGGCCTGCTCAAGGAAATGGGTGCTTTTTTGTCATTGACACCAACGCGTTTCTAAATCTGGGCCTGAGGATTCTAAAATGCACAACATCTAATTGTTAGGTATTCTCTGCTTTGTTCTTTTCTTCTTTCCCTTCAGAATGTTTAGTACAGACTTGTTAAGAATCAGAGGTTTAGGCTGGGCATGGTGGCTCATGCCTGTAATCCTAGCACTCTGGGAGGCCAAGGCAGGTGGATAACTTGAGCTCACAAGTTCGAGACCAGCCTGAGCAAAAGTGAGACCCCCCCCCATCTCTACTAAAAACAGAAAAATTGAGGCAAGAGGATCGCTTGAGACCGAGAGTTGGAGGTTGCCATATGCTATGATGCACGGCACCTACCCAGGGCAACAGCTTAAGACTCTGTCTCAAACAAACAAACAAACAAAAAATGAATCAGAGGTTTGGTTAGGTGCAGTGCTCACACCTGTAATCCTAGCATCCAAGCACTCTGGGAGGCTGAGGCAGGTGGACTGCTTGAGCTCAGGAGTTGGAGACCAGCCTAAACAAGAGCAAGACTCATCTCTACTAAAAATAGAAAAACTAGCCGGCCATTATGGTATGTGCCTATAGTCCCAGCTACTTGGGAAGCTGAGGAAAGAGTATCTCTTGAGCCCAAGAGTTTGATGTTGCTGTGAGCTATGATGCCACAGAACTCTACCCAAGACTCTGTCTCAAAAAAAAAAAAAATCGGAGGTTTACCAAGCTCCTCTCTGCTAAGAAATGTTCTAGACCTTGGAGATAAATAAGGAGGGTATGAGTGTGTGTGTGTGCATGCAAAAATCCCTGCAAATCTGTATTCTTATTTTTTATTATATTTTTAATTTTTTAGAGACAGAGTCTCACTTTGTTGCCCTCAGTAGAGTGCTGTGGCATCATAGGTCACAGCAATCCTAAACTCTTGGGCTCAAGAGATTCTCTTGACTCAGCCTCCCAAGTAGCTGAGACTACAGGTGTCCACCACAACGCCCAGCTTTTTTACTTTTAGAAACGAGGTCTTGCTCTGGCTCAGGTTGGTCTTGAACCTGTGAGCTCAGGCAATCTACCTGCCATGGCCTCCCAGAGTGTTAGGATTACAGGCTTGAGCCACTGCACCCAGCCATGAATTTTTATTCTTTCTAGTTACTTTATCCCCTGTGAATTAATGGGCATTTCCTCCCATTTTTTCTGGTGATTTCTATTTCTCTTATTTTATCAAGCTCTATAATTTTGCTGCCTTAGCCAGTGCATTGTTTGGAACATATTTGGCTTTTTAAAAAATGACAGAAATTCAACTCCAACAACAGGAAGAATTTGTGGACTCCTGTCACCAAAACAAGGCAGGTAGAAATAGGGTTGGGCATCAGTGGTGACTAGAAGCAGAACCTGGAGACACTCAGGACCTCTCTCCTCTGCTCTTACAGAGCAGTTTCACGTTCTCCAGTGACGTTCTGTGCAGGGCCGGATGAACGGACACCAGCAGCTCCAGCCTCCTGTGCTCCTGGCTTTGTCAGCCAACAGGGCAGGGCTACTTCTCGGTCTCAAACACCCTGGTTAGTATCTCGGGGGACCGTCATCTCTGAAACCCAGGACAAAAGTGGAGAAGTCCTTATAGAACCTCATCATTGAGAGGAAGTTCCTAAATAAAGGGATATCTGCTACGAGAATGAAGAGGGGGGAGTGACGGATGATAAACGTCCACTGCAGATCAAGGTTAAATACACATCCTGGCTCTGGCCATCTCCCACCTGTTCCCCTCTCAGCCTTCTTCCTCAAGCCAGGGGAAGACTTCTAGTTAAGAAGTCTTTCTGGGCTCAGCACCCATAGCTCAGTGGTTAGGGTGCCGGCCACATGCACCAAGGCTGGCAGGTTCAAAGCTGACCCGGGCCTGCTAAACAACAATGACAACTGCAACAACAAAAGAAATAACTGGGCACTGTGGCAGGTGCCTGCAGTCCCAGTTACGTGGGAGGCTGAGGCAAGAGAATCACTTAAGCCCTAGAGTTTGAGGTTGCTGTGAACTGTAACTCCACTGCACACTACCAAGGGCGACATGGTGAAACTGTCTCTCAAAAAAAAAAAGTCTTTCTGCCTTGGCAACTTGATTATGGAGAGTTTGACCACAGTACACAAGTTGTGGATAAAATGTGGTGAGAGGGTGTATTGACAGCAACGGTGATAGGAAAAGAGAACGGGGAACAGTCGGGTCACACTGGAATTTTCACACTCAGCTCAGCAGACTCAGACCAAGTGAGCCTCCAGCAGCACTTCTGTTGACATACACTAACTCACGCCCATCTTTGGGTTTTCATTATGATGAGTGGACACTGGCCACAGAGATAGGCAGTTTGGGCTAGAGCAAACGTTTTCAGAGTTTCAAATGCAGGAGAACCCCCTTTATGTATCGCAAAGGAAACAGCACACAGAACTTCAGTGTGTAAACCAGACATGCTGTCACAGAGACTGCACCTGCAGCTCCCTTCCTGCCCCCTCTGCAGGCACCTTGGGTTCCCCAAGACTCAATCAAAAAGCAACCATAATAGAAGAGAGAGAGATCGTATATTCCCTGTTTACTTCAGGATTTACTTTTGAATTTATTTTGAGATGCTTCAGCCTTGAAAGTGTGATTTGCTTGTATAATATATGTTACTTCAATTTAATCTGCACCCAAGATATGATCACTTATTCTAATTGGGAATGCACACCTCAGGGGTACTCAGCTAACATTTATCAAAAAAAGCCATACTGTAGAGGCGAGCCTATGAGTCGTTTAGATAGGATCATCTCCAGCCATCACCAGAGGCTTGATAACTAGCAGAACAGATGCTAGAAAGGCTTTTTTGGGGGGTGGGACAGGGTCTCACTATGTCGCCCTCAGTAGAGTGCCGTGGCGGCACAGCTCACAGCAACCTCAAACTCTTGGGCTTAAGCAATTCTCTTGCCTCAGCCTCCCAAGTGGCTGGGACTACAGGCACCCACCACAACACCCGGCTATTTTTTCTTGCAGTAGTCATTGTTGTTTAGCTGCCCAGGCCAGGTTCGAACCAGCCAGTCTCGGTGTATGTGGCTGGTGCCGTAAACACTGTGCTACAGGCGCTGAGCCTAGAAATGCTTTCTACTGATGAGCCAAGAGGTGGTCAAGATAAAGGAATGAATAAAATGTAGAGCTGGTCCCCACCCTTGTAACAGGACATAAGTATCCAATGGCTGCTCACCTTTCTCCCGGGCTCACTTCCCAGGTGCAGAGGACTTAGGGGATTCTTGTTCACTTGACTTCAACTATACGGTTAGCAGAACTCTGCCTTTAGATTATTATAGTATTTGTTTCACATAAGTTTTCCATTGCACGTCCTGACAAAGAACCTAAAAAGACACAGAACTGGGTCTTCACTGAGATTACAAAACAGGTTTGGGAATTGTTCGTCTGCCTGCTTGATAGCACAGGTTTGTTATATGAAGCAGAATTTAATCGGACACTTGCCTTTTTGTGATCTAGTAGCAAGATTAGGAAAGGGAAGAGCCAATATTCTCACCTTCCAAAGGTTGGATCCAACTTTTTTGAGACCTAAGACTTATATAGCTGAGGTCCTTCTTTGAGAAAAAGTTTTAGAAATTATATATACAAAATTAAGTATAGGGCAGTGCCTGTGGCTCAGCGAGTAGGACGCCGGCCCCATATGCCGAAGGTGGCGGGTTCAAATTCGGCCTTGGCGGAACTGCAAAAACAGAAAAATAGCCCGGCGTTGCG
>CAUYRH010125200.1:0-14008 GCA_963574655.1 Perodicticus potto | reverse complement strand
GTGCACACATGGCTTGAAAGGAGCTGTCATGTACGGGGTGTTATGAATTTTATGGTTGGGGTGGATTGGTTTATGGTTAAACGTGGTTTAAACCTATCCCTGGTACCAAAGGAGGGCGTACTCAGACATTGCTGTTAGCTGTCCCAATGAGCAGAAGAGGAAAAGAGAAGACAGAGGTACAAAAGGTGTTAATATTCAAATATCACATGATGCAGTTTGACTTTTTAAGGTAACAGAATTTTCTCCTGAAATCACTCAACTTGGTTAGGACAGACCATGTTAATCACACACTTCATTCCTTTCTTGGCGGTCCCAGAAGTTACACTGTACAGTGTATGGTGGCTCACACCTGTAATCCTAGCTCTCTGGGAGGCAGAGGTGTGGGGATCACTTAAGCACAGGAGTTTATAACTGTTCTGAACAAGTACAAGACCCTATCTCTACTAAAAATAGAAAAATTAGCCTGATGAGTAGCGTGATGGGCACCAGTGTTGCCATCTGTTTGAGAGTCTGAGGGAGGATGATCACTTGAGTCTTGGACATTGGGGTTGCTGTAAGCTAAGTTTTTTTTTTTTTTTTTTTATTTTTTTAAAATGATAATCTGTCTAACTTTATTGGCATAGATAGATTGCTGTGGCAAAAAACAGCTCACAGCAACCTCAAAATATTGGGCTTTAGTGATTCTCTTGCCTCAGCCTCCTGAGTAGCTGGGACTACAGGCACCTGCCACAACACCCGACTATTTTTTGGTTGCAGCCTTCATTGTTTGGCGGGCCCATGCTGGATTCGGACCCATCAGCTCACGTGTATGTGGCTGGCGTGTTAGCCGCTTGAGCCACAGGCACCGAGCCTAAAATTTTATTAATAATACCAACTAGATTATTCTGTGGAAATGTTTATTATATTATAAAGATGTAAAGGAAGTTTACAAAAGGAGATGTTTTAAAAGTTAAGGAAACAATTCTTAGATTATGATATAAAGAGATATATACCATGGTTCATTTTCAAGTCTAGTGAAATAATCTGGTTTGTATATGATTTTTTAACCTAAAGTTTTGTCTTTCGAATACTGTAGGCCAACGTGTATATTCAATATATTTATTTCTATGTTATTCTAGTGGCAAATTTAGACTTCATAAGTGAGGGTGCTGTTGGAGACAGATTTTGTGACATTAGGATGCTCATAGGACAATAGGAGGCGAAAGCTAAGTTCTCTATCAGCATCAAAACACAGTGTACCTTAATGTCTTTAGTGTAGGCGTAGCATTGGTAGAGTACAACATAGTGAACTGGAATTTCTTAATGTGGGCCTTATCTAAGATCAGATGTTTGGAAATCACATGTTTAGAAGTTAATGAGCATCTGCAAAGGAAAATGAAAAGGTAATAAGAGGGAAAATCCTCCAGACTTCAACTTGACTTTGTGACAAGGAGATAATTTGCTGAATCCCTAGATGCCATTGTGCCACCTTCTTGCAGCTTGTATTTCTATTTGGAGTGACAGTCTTTCAGGAAAGAAAGATGTGGTTTTGCTTGTGCCCGAAAAACTGGCACCCAGTATGTTTGCTTTCATCCAAAATTGGTTAATAAAAAATTTACATGATAAATACATTTTGTTTTAATAATTTCAAGTTGTATGTGGTGGTGCACACGTATAATCCCAGGTCCCTGGGTAGCCGAGGCAGGAGGATCATTTGGGAAGCGAAAACAGGCTTGGCACCTGTATTTCAGAGCTAAGGCACCAGCCACATACACTGGCCATGGTGGGTGAGTCTGGGCCGGGCCTGCTAAACAACAATGACAGTTACAAACGAAAAATGGCTGGGGGTTGTGGCAGGTGTTTGTACTCTCAGCTAATTGGGAGGCTGAGGCAGGAGAATTGCTTAAGCCCAAGAGTTTGAGGTTACTGTGAGCTATGATGTTATAGCACTGTACTGAGGGTGACATGGTGAGACTCTGTATCAAAAAAATAATAAAAAAGAAAACAAAAAAAAGATGTAAATATATGAAATATTAGCCTGCAGCAGTGCCTGTGCCTCAGTAGTAGGGCACCAGCCCCATATACCGAGGGTGGCAGGTTCAAACCTGGCACCGGCCAAACTGCAACAAAAAAAATAGCCGGGCGATGTGGCAGGTGCCTGTAGTTCCAGCTACTTGGGAGGCTTGAGGCAAGAGAATTGCCTAAGCCCAGGAGTTGGAGGTTGCTGTGAGCTGTGTGATGCCACGGCACTCTACTGAGGGTCATAAAGTGAGACTCTGTCTCTAAAATAAATAAATAAATAAATAAATAAATAAATAAATAAATAAATAAATAAATAAATAAAAAAAATTTAACCTGGTCCATTGGCTTACACCTGTAATCCTAGTATAGCAAACCAGCATGGGTAAGAGGAACAAACCAAAGTAGACAGGGTGGGGATTGCAGAAAATATAACGTAAGAGAAGACACAGCCAAAAGATGGAATCAGGACTTGTGACTCAGCTGATGGCTGCAGCAAGCACCCAGACACAAAATCAGCTTTGTTTCAGAGTATCTTATCAGGGTTTTCTATGGGGAAGTAGCATAGACAAAAGACATATCTTGGGTCTTACTGTATTATTGGAAAATGTAAATAACTTTTTTTTTTGAAACAGAGTCGTACTATTTACCCTTGGCAGAGAGCCGTGGCGTCACAGCTGACAGCAACCTCAAACTCCTGGGCATAAGCGATTCTCCTGCCTCAGCCTCCCAAGCAGCTGGGACCTCAGGCGCCCTCCACAACCCCCGGCCATTTCTTGTTGCAGTTGTCATTGTTGTTTAGCTGGCCCAGCTGGGTTCGAACCTTTCAGCCTTGGTATATCTGGCCAGCACGGTAAACACTGTGATATGGCCCCGAGCTGGAAGTTGTAAATAACTGTAACAAAGACAAATCATCCTGTTTTTGTACGGAACGTCATTAACATATCATAAGAAGTAAAAAACGGAAAGATCACAAGGATTTCTGCATAGTTCCTAAAAATTAACTAGACAAAGAAAGAGCTAGGTGACTTCTGGCAGGGGGAGCATGAAGAACGGAATATGGTTCTTTTGGGAAGGGAGGAGATGCAGTTGGGGGTTCATTCCTTGAATGTTTGATAGGCTGTTGGGGCCCTGCCGCCTCGAGGCCGGCTCTCCACATCCTAGCACTGTGGAAGGGTAAGGTGGGTTGATCACTTGAGCTCAAAAGTTCAAACAGTGTGAGCAAGAGTGAAACCCTGTCTCTACTAAAAATAGAAAAACTAGTGGGCATTGTGGCTTGCAAGTGAAGTCTAACTTGGGACACTGAGGTGAGAGGATCTCTTGAGCTCAACATTTTAAGGTGGCTGTGTGGTATGACACCATTCATTGTACCTAAGGTGACAGAGTAAGACATTCGCTCTTAAAATGTATTTATATGGGTATACGTATATGACAATTTTTGAACTGTATTTTCTAAAGACCTTCATGTTGAACTTACATTCACATGAATTTACAGTACATTCAGAATGTATTGATGTGAGCCTACAATAAGGCCAATAAATTTTATCTTAAAGGTGCATAATCTCAATAGTGTAAAAATAACTAGTGTGAAGAACACTTACGTAATTCCCTTTTACATTCAAGAGTTACTGCTTTTTCAGAGAAGCCCTTGGTGACCACCTTTCACTGGCCTGAACCCTTCAGGCACCAGAGTTGTCCTCCTGACAGTCTCTGAAACTGAGCTTAGGCTTGAAACCCATTCCTGGCATATTTAATGTGATTACAGAACTTAATTTTTTTTTTTTTTTTTTTTTTGTAGAGACAGAGTCTTACTTTATCACCCTCTGTAGAGTGCTGTGGCGTCACACAGCTCACAGCAACCTCCAACTTCGGGGCTTAGACGATTCTCTTGCCTCAGCCCCCCGAGTAGCTGGGACTACAGGCGTCCGCCACAGTGCCTGGCTATTTTTCTGTTTTTTTGCAGTTCTCTGAGGCCGGGTTTGAACCCGCCACCTTCGGTATATGGGGCCGGCGCCCTACTCGATGAGCCACAGGCGCCGCCCTACAGAACTTAATTTTAATCGCAGGAACGTTCCTGGATTTAATCACCAGCGGAGTTGACGCTCCAGTTCCCTGACCTCTGAAAAGCTACTGCCTCTTCAGACGTGTCCCATAAACCCATGAAATTGGGCACCTGGGGAAACGCCCAAAACATAGGCCGTGTCCAGACCCGCCCCACCTGCCCTTGACGCCCCGCCCCTTGGCCCCGCCCGCCCACCTGCGCAGGTTCCCGCAGAACAGGAAGCCACTGACTACAACAGAGGCCATCCCGGCCCGGTGAGTTTCTCTTTTTGCGATCACGAGTTCGTTTCCCAATCCCCAGCCCCTCTATACCCGGATTCTGGGGCCGTAGCGACCTCACATCCCCGCGCGGCTCCTTCCACTCCGAGTCAATTCGTGTCCCAGTGAGCGTCCGGGGTCGCTTCCCTGTGAACTGAGTCGCCCTGAGGCAGGTCCTGGCCCCGGTCTTTCTGCCGCAGGCATGAGAGACACCCCATTTTGCACCGTGTCGCTCCTAAAGCCCCTAAGTGACCCCTGCACCCCCTCCGCGCCCCCTAAAGTTCTCACTCGGGAGGGGGATTCACACACTTCCGGGTCCCCGGCCTCCCCCCGAGTGACCCTGGGGGGCAGCGCCGCAGCCCCGCCCTCCGGGGAGCCCCGTCCTGTCCCTGTTCCGGGGGTTCTGCAGACCCCACCTCTGCCCTAATCCGTCCCCTCAGCCCTACCCCGCCATTGTTCTTGGAGGGTCAGCTCCCCGGGACAGTCCTCAGTCACCAGTTCCTGTAAGTGTCGTGTGACACCAAATGTCCTTTCAAATGTAATTCTTGTGGACTGTTCAGGCGAGCGTGTTATTCCTATTTATTACTGATGAATGTGTGAAGTAACTGAGACGGAGAGGAAGAGAGAGGAAATAGAATAGCTTACAGGAAGAGTGAGACCCAGTGAGAGAGGAAACACCTGTAAAAGTGTGCCCAGGAGACGAGAGGTTTTCTCAAGCAGGCCCCAATGACAAGCCTGCAAGGTCCTCCCCGTGGTGACTCAGCTTTGAGAATGTGAAGAAGACACTTAACTTTTTGGGAGCGGGCAACTACTACTTGCTTCCACATCTGTAAAAGCTACAGCCCCCTTCTCTAGCTTGATTCAGACTGACCAGTGAGAAAGGTACCCTTGGGCTGGACCGTTTGACTGGAGAGAGGCCATTGTGGGCTGTAGTCAGCTTTTGCGCCTCTGGGTGACATAAAGCCCTTCCTCTTTTTTTTTTTTTTTTTTTTGAGACAGTCTCACTATGATGCCCTCAGTAGAGTGCTATTGCTTCACACAACCTTCAACTCTTGGGCTTAAGTGATTCTCTTGCCTCAGCTTCCAAGTAACTGGGACTACAGGCACCCGCTGCAACGCAGAGCCATTTCTTGTTGCAGTTGTCATTGTTGTTTAGCTGGCCGGTCGGGTTCAAGTCCACCAGCCTTGGTGTACGTGGCTGGCGCCCTATCCACTGAGCTACGGTCCGCTTAGTACTTCCTCTTTTAAACAGTTTTTAAGTGTTCTTTCTCCCCCTTGGGCCTAAACTTCCTGCAACCCCATGAATACTGCCCACTAGAGGACTTGGGAGGGATTTGCAAAAAGACTGGAGAATGAGAGCCAGAAAGGTAAGGTAGCAGTGGAGCCAATCAAATCACAAAGCCTGATGGTAAAGCAATAGCTAAAGGTTATTTGGCGCTTCTGTGATGGCAGGCTGAGAGTCAATAGGCATCATCCTGGAAGACCAAGAATACTTACCTTTCAAAGGTTTTAGGTTGGTTGATGGGGCAGCATGTTACTTTGCTGTCCTACTGACTGTTGTAATACAGGGTTCCAGCTGGCTTCTGTTTAAGGTTTAGCCCCCCTGGAGCCATTGTGTTCCATAGTTCCTCCTTCCTTCTGAATGAATCTCTGAAGGGGTTGGTTTCAGCACAGGTCACTGAACAACCAAGATAGAGTGCCTTGTGCTCAAAATGGATGGTCTATGCTTGCTCTGATTTTGGAGTTCTTCTGACCAACCTATCAGAAGGAAGGACACCAGTGGTTGGGCGTGCGTAAGGGAAAGCCTCTGAGCAATTTCTGGAAAACATAGATGTCCTGACAGATGAAGGAAACCAACATAGGGCAACTGGCAGCAAATGGAGAGGTGTCTCAGACAGAGGGTCCTGGGAGGGCAGGAATGATTGGGAGTGTGGATAGATAGAGCAGCCTGGTTCTGGGACACCAGAAGGGGGGACACCTGGTGAGAAGGAGAGCAGAGAAGGAACCAAAGCTGGATAGGAGAGAAGACAGGGTATGTAACAGGGAAGAGGAAATTTAACAGGGGGAGCAAATGGGGGAAAAGAGAGGGAGAGGTGTATGAGATTGGTATAGTCATAAGTTTGGGACTTCATAAGAAAGAGTTGCAAAAGGTGACAATTTTTACAAACACAGCAGAACAGTTACAAGATAGAATAGAGGGAGAATGGGGAGAAACAGCAGGAGAGAGGGCAACAAAATGGGGAGCAGAAGCCCAGGGGGAGCCACAGAGAAAAGTAAGAGCAGGGGAGAGAAGGTGAGGATGAGAGGTTTGTGGAGAATGAGGGAGGGAAACACAAGGAAATGAAGACAGAGGGGCCCTGAGCCCAGATGAGTCTTGAGGTGATTGTGATGATTAAATTCTGAGACAGCGTTTTCCCAATTTTAACCTCATAAGTTTAGCATTTCCTGCAAATATAGAGATGAAGTTGAGAACTGCATGATTCCTGGCCCTAATGCTGGTGCGTGAAATAATTCCTGGCCTCACCAGCTAACCTCTACTTATAGCCCAGATTCAGCCAGAGGGCAGTGAGTTGACTCATTCCATTGTGGATCACCCTCTTCCCTTTTCCTAAGATGGGGTAGGGAGTGGGGCAGTGCCTGCGATAGGAGGAAAAACCAAAGTGTTTTTCCTACTTTTAAATCAGGAAGTCTATGAGTGCTCAACACAGAATATGCCATCTCTAGTCACTGACATGTGTGGGGGTCACTCCTCCATAGCATGGAGCTGTCCATCAGACACCCATAGGGTGTCCATAAGGGAACTGAGTTATCACAGTGTACTTGGACATGGGATCATATCTTCAGTTGTCAGGCTCAGTCCCACCAGGCTGCTCCCATCAGATGCCAGTCCCAGGTCCCTTATGACTGAACAGCTATAAATTGTATGTTTTATGATTCTTTGCTCACATTTTCTTACTTTGGTTAAGCTATTTATAAACTTAGAGAAACATGTTTTGTTGGTTGATTCATTTGATACAGAAATATTCCAGAGTACGTACTTGAACGGACAGAAGAAAGAACCATTCTGACAGATTAATGAAAACCTAGGAGGGGTGTTGGAAACCATGATTTTTATCCGCATCTGAAGCGAAGGACAGTCTTGGTGACTCAGTCCTTGACTTGTGGGATCTGACCCGATCCACATGTCGTTACTATCAAAATAGAGTTAGATTATGGGGCACCCAGCTGGGAGTCCCCCAAAGAAGTAGCCGTTGGGAGGAACCACACACATATTGGTGACTAGAGGTAAAATATATTATGTGCAGAATGAGTAGTTTTTCCTGTTTCAAACATTAAAGGGAAGACAGTTTCTTTCTTTTTGAGCTAGAGTGTCAGTATGTTGCCCTGGGGAGAGTACTGTGGCATCATAGCAACCACCATCTCCTGGGCTTAAGTGATGCTCATGCCTCAGGCTCCCAAGTAGCTAGGACTATAGGTGCACACCACAACACCCAGCTATTTTTTCTTGCAGTTGTCATTGTTCACCTGACCTGGGCCAGGTTCGCTCCCAGCAGCCTCGGTGTTTGTGGCTGGTGCCATAACCACTCTACTATGGGTGCTGAGTGTTTTATTTTGTTTTTATTTATTTATTTAATTATGTTTTCAGACAGAGTATTTGTGACCTGGTAGAGTGCCCTGGTATTATCATAGCTTACAGCAACCTCAAACACTTGGTTCGAGAGATCCTTTTCCCTCAGCCTCCCCACTAGCTGATAGTAGAGGTGCCCACCATGACACTGTGGTAGTTTTTCTGATTTTAGTAGATACAGAGCCTCATTGTTGCTCAGGCTGGTCTGGAACTCCTGAGCTCAAGGAATCATACTATCTGGGACTCCCATAGTGCTAGGATTATAGGTGTGAGGTACCAGCTGGCCCAGAATTTCCTCCTTGAATCTTTTGTCATCTCTGTTCACACCCTGCCTTTCTTTTTTTATTTTTATTTTTTTGCAATTTTTTGTCCGGGACTGGGCTTCAACCTACCACGGGGCAGGCGTCCTACTCCTTGAGCTACAGGCACTGCCCAGACACCCTGCCTTTCCTTATTATCTCATCTCATGGTTTAAAACCCTGTGACATGTCTCCGTTTCCCCTATAGCCCTCTCCCCTGAACTCTGGCATTCGGGTGTCTCATTGTGTCCTCACCTCTCTGGCGGGCCAAGTAACAGGCATCTCCACCTTCGTGTTTCCTAAGGGGACTTCAGGTGTGTGAATCCTCATATCTCAGAGCAGAACTTCCCTCTGCTCCTTGGGGCTCATGGAACTTCTCATCATATATTTCACATGGTAACCACCATGTGAGTTGTACTTCAATTATACAAGTTTTGAACCTGGGGCCTCAGGAAGCATATAACACTCACGTATCTCTTGGGGCCCCAAGGAACAATTTTGTTATACTGTGTTGTAGTATGTTGTTAGAGCATGAGAAGGACCACCCGCTCAGATCAAGTTTCCAAATGGAGTCTTTTAATAGCCAGCCTGCGGCTGTCTCCACAGTCCCAGAAAGGAGACCATGCGAGAGCAGCCCTGACCCACGTCTATACAGGATATTTATGTGGTAGGCTGATACAAGCCGTTTTGGTTATAGAAGCTAATAAGGCGGTTTTCAGCAGTTGGCAGGGATCAGGAACTTGAATTTTTGGAAAGTCCCAGACCATTATCTGGGCAGATGGAGGGTAAGGGGTTATCTCAATGTAAAGACATTATAAATCTTGCTCTGTTGCCTGGGGCAACATTATAGCTTAAAACAAGTTTGAACTCTTGGGATCAAGCCATGCTCTTGTGTCAGCCTATCTAGTGCCTGGGAATTCAGTGTCAGCCTCTCCAGTGCCCACCATGGCACCCGGCAATTTTCTTCTTTTTTTAGTCGAGACAGGGTCTCAGTCTTGCTCAGGTTAGTCTCAAACTCCAGAGCTAAAGCAATCCACCTGCCTGGGGCTCCCAGAATGCTAGGATTATAGGCATGAGTCACTGCACCAGGCCAAGACATTATATCTTAACACATTGGGGGTTTTTTTGTTTGTTTTTGAGACAGAGTTTTATTATATTGCCCTCGGTAGAGTGTCCTGGCATCACAGCTCACAGCAACCTCAGACTCTTTGGCTTAAGCGATTCTCTTGCCTTAGCCTCCCAAGGAGCTGGAACTACAGGCACTCGCCAGAATGCCTGGGTATTTTTGGTTGCAGTTGTCATTGTTTAGCAGGCCCGGCTGGGCTCCAACCTGCCAGCTTCAGTGTATGTGGCTGGCACCCACTGAGCTACGTGCTCTGGGCTCCGAGCCTTAACACATTGTTTTTCTTTCTTTTTGTACTCTGTTGCCCCGGGTAGAGTGCTGTGGCATCATAACTCACAGCAACCTTAAACTCTTGGGCTCAAGTCATTGTCTTGCCTTAGCCTCCCAAGTAGCTGGGACTTCAAGCGCCCAGGATGAGGCCAGGGTAGTATTTGTGTATTTATAATAGATACAGGGGTCTTGGTCTTGCTGAGGTGGACTGCAAACTCCTGCGCTCAAGCACTCCACCTGTTTATACTCCCAGAGTGCTGATTACTTGCATAAGCCACCGCACGATGCCAAAATATTGTTGATAAGTAATTTTACCCAGAAGCAATCTCATGTCACTGGTAATTATTCTGGTGTGACAATCAAGAAAGCTTTTACAACATCGTACATTATTCTGTGTTTTAAAACTTGCGATACCTGGCTCGGCGCCTGTAGCTCAAGCGGCTAAGGCGCCAGCCACATACACCAGAGCTGGCAGGTTCGAATCTGGCCCTGGCCTGCCAAACAATGACAACTACAACCAGAACATAGCCAGGCTTTGTGGCAGGCACCCGTAGTCCTGCCTCCGTACTTGGGAGGCTGAGGCAAGAGAATCACTTAAGCCCAGGAGTTGGAGGTTGCTGTGAGCTGTGACGTCATAGCACTCTACCCAGGGCAATAGCTTGAGACTCTGTCTCAAAAAAAAAAAAAAAAAAAAAACTTGCAATACCTAGTGCCAGTGCACATATACGATACCTTGTGATTGGTCAACAACATTTGGGTATGAAAACCCAAGTTAACTCATGACAGTCAATAATTCGTTCATTGTATTCTTGTGTAAAGCAAAGAAAAGCAGTATATGTTTACTTACAAGAGGAGGGGAATTACATCCTTTTAAAACTTCTCTTGAGAGACAGGAGATTTAAGTATGCAGGGCTGGGCTCTCCCTGCTCTGTTCGCCAAGGACCTCTCTGGCTTCATCTGCTTATGTCCTACTCGCTGAATCTGCTCCAGCCACACAGGCCTCTTTCTTTTCCCCACATTGCTTCTACCTCAGGGCCATAAAGGTAGATGTTTGTCTTTCTAGAACTCTCCTGCCTGTTGGCTGCAGGTAACAAGCACCCTTCTTTCCTTACGTATTTGTTCTGATGTCACCTTCTTACAGAGACTTCTGTTCCCTATTTAATATTTCAGCCACCTCTTCACCCCCACCAGGCCCCTGATAGTCCATATTGGTTGAGCCGTATATTTCTGTTGGGTCCCTCACCATTCACTGTCAGGACACTGGTGACAGGTCTCCAAGGGGAAAGCAGAGAAAGAAGGTGGGAAGTATCCTAGACTTGCTGGCTCTGAGTGGAGCTCAGGCCTGGTATCACATTAGAGTGTGGAGGCTTTTTGAAAATACATTTCTCCTGGCTCGGCACCTGTAGGACAGTGGTTACGGCGTCAGCCACATACACCGAGACTGGCAAGTTTGAACCCCGCCCAGGCAGCTAAGCAACAATGACAACTGCAACAGAAAAATAGCCAGGTGTTGTGGCTGGCGAATGTAGTATCAGCTACTTGGGAGGCAAGAGAATCGTTTAAGCTGAGGAGTTGGAGGTTGCTGTGAGTTGTGACACCACGGCACTCTTCTGAGGGCAATGTAGTGAGACTCTGTCTCAAAAAAAAAACAAAAACCAAAAAAAGAAAATACATCTCTCCTTCCCCATCAGTCAGGTTTGGACCCACCTTTAGTAATGGTTCTAGTGGGGCGCCGGCCCCATATACGTACCAAGGGTGGCAGGTTTGAACCCAGCCCCGGCCAAACTGCAACAAAAAAATAACCAGGCGTTGTGGCGGGCTCCTGTAGTCTCAACTACTCGGGAGGCTGAGGCAAGAGAATTGCCTAAGCCCAAGAACTGGAGGTTGCTGTGAGCTGTTTCTACAGCACTCTACTAAGGGCAACAAAGTGAGACTCTGTCTCTAAAAAAAAAAAAGAAGTAGTAATGGTTCTAGTGACCAGGTGTGTCCAGTCTATGTCCAGCACTGAGCACAAATGCTCTATGTCCTCCATTGCTGAGGGCTGAGGTCAGTGTGTGATCACAGACAGCTTAGGCGCTGTGTTCTGCCTCAGTTTGGGGGCTGTTCCCTGGAGGGGAGCTCAGTGGAACTCATCTCTGCTCTTCTGCCCTGTGTGTGGATTGTCACCAGGAGGGAGGCAGGCTTTGGTGAGGGGGTCAGAGAATCACTAATTCATCTTTCTGTAGAAGTGTATTATCTCTGCCTTTCCACAGGGTGAGTTCTTCCCTGTGTGAGTGGGTGTGTCACAGGGAGGGAGTGTGTTGATTCTAAACAATAAGCAGAGTATTTTTCTTATTCAGGATTGACTTCTAAAGAATCCAGTTACACAAAGAAGAAGCCCAGAAGAGGAAAGAAAAGGATTCAGAAATGGCGGTGCCTCAGGTACAGTGATGTTCTCGGTGGGTCGTCTGAGTCCCCCTCCTTTCTGAAATGCTGGGCACTGGACCTGCTGATCTCGGACACTGCAGTATCAGAGATCCGGCTTGACGTGTTTGCTGCCGCTCAGCCCTGCTTTCCCTCAGTCCCTCTCCCCATGACCCAGTGACTTGAGCTTGTTTTGTGCAGAGGCTCCATAGGGCAGGGCCCTGGGAAGGACATCAGTTAGAGAGCAGATGCAGCCCCTGTTGTGTCAGTGTTTTGGGGCAGCAGGGACTGTTTAGGATTCACATCTGGGTGCACTGTCACTCTCTGTAGACCAGGATTAGAGAAGCTGCATCTTAGAGAATCCACCCAGAGCAGGTGCAATTTTTCCCTCATTAAACGAACCTTGCTACTGTGTTCTTTTTGTACTTCGAAATTTTGAAAACTGGGGGAAAATGACAAACCTTTGTGTTACTATTTTAAGGTTTGTTGTAAGTGTTCATAATATTCTTTATTTTGTGGAAGTGTATTTAAAATAAATGTTCATACTTTGCTCCATTTTCTTTTCACATATTTTAGGATCTTTTATACCCTTTGGTTTATATTCTTTATACATATCTTGGTGCCTTTTTATAAATCATGCATTTTATTTTGTTTTATTTTCTGCAGTTTTTTTTTTTGGCCGGGGCCGGGTTTGAACCCACCACCTCCAGTATATGGGGCGGGCGCCCTACTCACTGAGCCACAGGTGCCACCCTGTTGTCATTGTTCTTTTAGCTGGCCCAGGCCTGGTTCAAACCTGCCAGTCCACTGTATGTGGCCAGAGCCTTACCACTGAGTTATGGGTGCTCAGCCAAGTTTAAAGTTTTATTGTGTAACATTTTGGTTATGTTTCTGTCTAATTTGAATTATTATGTAGATCTTATCTTAGGTATTTAATATCCTAAGGATTTCATGTATAGTTTGGTAAATCCCTCCAATTTCTTCCCTTTTTTTTTTGCAGTTTTGATTGAGGCCAGGCTTGAACCCGCCACTCCTGGTATATGGGGCTGGCCCCTACTTCTTGAGTCCCAGGCGCCACTCCTCCATTTTCTTCTTTTCACCATTATGTTTGTTCTCCTTTGCTGTGACAGAGATTCATTGACACCCAAGTATTTTCCTTGTCTTTAAATAGCTCTGGACTTCTCATCACAGAGGTCTTTACATGTCCACATGTTCTGGTGAGCATTGGGTTTGGGGGTCCTTGATCGTGTCTTTGATATGTCCTTTAGTCAAGTTCGTTTCTTTGCATCTTCTCAGTTCAACAGTGTTAGGTATATTGACCTTATTCCACTCCATGTTCCTCAAACTTTTTCATACCAGGAAACTGTATGCCCAGCATCACCAGTTCACCGACTGACTATTCATTTCTCTGCCATCTTTCATGGTGTCTTTGTGAGAATTTAACAATGGTAACTATTCCATAGGAGCAGAATCTCACACTATTTGTCTTTTTATGACTGGCATATTTTTCTTAGCTTAAAGTCCTAGAGGTTCATCCATTTTGTAGCATGTGACAGAATTTACTTTTTTTTTTTTTATGGCTGAGTAATGTTGCATTACGTGCATATATTATATTCTCGTTACCCATTCCTCTGTAGATCACATGTTCATTCCTTCCTCTTCTTGGCTATTATGTATGATGATGCTGTGATGAGCTTGGGTGTGCAGATATCCATGAAGAGAAACCTTTCAAACTTTCATATATACACAGCTAAAAGTGGGGTTGTTTAATCATGTTGGAATTGTATTTTTTTTTTTTTTTTGTAGAGACAGAGTCTCACTCTATCGCCCTCCATAGAGTGCTGTGGAATCACAGCTCACAGCAACCTCCACCTCTTAGGCTTGAGCGATTCTCTTGCCTCAGCCTCCCAGGTAGCTGGGACTACAGGCGCCCGCCACAGCGCCCGGCTAATTTTTGATGCAGTTCGG
>CAUYRH010125199.1:0-29402 GCA_963574655.1 Perodicticus potto | reverse complement strand
TAATTTTACTTACCCCATGTATCCTGCACTCTAACTAGTAAGTAACTATAAAGTTGAAAATTCATGTTTGTTACATTTTTACCAAAGGGAGAAAAGGCTTTTGGTCATTGTTTTCACTTCAAAGCACTGGGTATACTGCTTCGTTGAAATGCTGTTTCCTTAGGAATTCACTGAAAGAATATAGAAAGGTGGTCAGGTAAAGTCTTATTTTCTATTGGCAAGCTTAATAATTTGTCTCATAATTCACCCCAGCAAACCAAAACTATGATTGTCAAAATGTTCAAACTTTGCTAATAAAGTAAAGCAAAAAAAATTCAACCTTGGATATATATGAAAATATGTAGTTATTTTAGTAGTACAACAAGAACAAGTTTCTCAAACATGCTGATGTTTTCATCAAGCTCACTCAAAGGTAAATTTTGAACTACCTTTTCTTGGTCAGTAGTACATTAAAGTCAGTGACAATTATCTAGATGTATTAATTTTAGCATGGCTACTCTTTTAATTATCAAAGATGTTCAAAATGCTTTAAAATGACAGAGAACATACACAAATTAATGCATGTATAATTTATTAAAATAGATTTGAAATGAAAAAAAAAAGATTCTAGAAGAGAATTTTTTTTTTTTTGAGACAGAGTCTCACTATGATCTTTGGTAGAGTGCTGCGGCGTCATAGCTCATAGCAACCTCAAACTCTTGGGCTTAAGTAATTCTCTTGCCTCAGCCTCCCAAATAGCTGGGACTACAGGCACCCGCCACAATGCCTGGTTATTTTTTTTTGTTGTGTCATTGTTCTCTACCAGCCCTGGTGCGTGTGGTCTGAGCCCTAACCACTGAGCACTGAGCATCAAGCCTCTAGAAGAGAATCTTAAGAGAAGAGATGAGGAGGAGAAAGGAAACTAATACGAGGAGATAGGAAACTAATACTTAAGAATGACTATATTTTAAACTTTATATATATCCCAATTAAAGTGTGGGAAAATGCAAAATGATTTTCTGTGATGTTTGACAGTTTACAAAGGAAAATGTAATACTATGTATGGGGGCTGCTATGAGGCAGATTCACTTGCCTTCTGGTAGAGACTGACCATATGCATTGGAAACGTTCATCCATAATTATGATGACCTCAATTTCTGACTCCCTAACAGGTCTACCCTCTGTAACTATCAAAGGTCTTTACATTTTTCTTCTAAAAGAGAAAATTTATGCTAATCCAACAGAAACCTTTTTTTTTTTTTTTAAAGTTTTGCCTCAAGCTTCTTTTTTGTTATTGTTTTTGAATCGCTTCATGTGTGTTTGGATTGTTCTAATTTCAAGAAGCTTTTAGCTCTAAGAACAAAAATTCTATATTTTTGAAATGTCTTATGACAACTATTTTTTTTTACATAGGGTCTCAAGTTGAATAAATGAAAGTAGTAAATAGGTAAACAGACATATATTAAGAATATTAAAAATATGTTCAGGCAGATTATGATGGTTTAGGCCTATAATCTTAGCACTTTCGGAGACTGAGGCAGGAATTATCACTTCAGGTCAGACCAGCCTGAGCAACATAGCAAGGGCCTCGTCTTTACAAAAAATAAAAAAAATTAGCCAAGTGTGGTGGCATACATGCATAGTCCTAGCTACTCAGGAGGCCAAAGCAGGAGGATCATTTGAGCTAGGAGTTTGAGGTTGCAGTGAGCGATGATTGCACCATGGTACACATACGCTAGTCCAGGCAACAGAGTGAGATCCTGTCTCAAAAAAAGAAGTTTATGTTTGTATACCATGACTGTTAATGTGAAAATTACCTTGAATTTCTGAATGTACATCAAAGAATATATCTTGAGAAATGACTTCATAGCAAAATGAGAATTACAGAGAGTTGTTAACAATTGTAATTAGTATAAGTAGTATTGTATTTGGTTCTGAATTAGTCTGTAGATTTATAGAATACTTATTTATATGATATGAGATGTCTTAGTTAGGAGGTGATTAAGTAATTTTCACATGTTTCACCTATCTTGATCTATCATATCTCAGAATCTTGGTACACATATTTATATAATTTGAGAAATTGTTGAACATTTAGAATATTCTTCTTTTTCCAGATCATCTTTTCATTTTTAGGTTTTCTGAAATTATGAGAATTAGAGTGCTATAATTGCAAAGGAATGACAGTTAAACTTTTAGATGGATAGTCATGATAAATGCAGAACAATGCGAATGTACTTAATACCAATGAATCAAATGTACACTTGAAGGTAGTTAAAATAGTAAATTTTATGTTGTGTATATTTACCTCAATTAAAAAAAAAGCCTTTAGCTGATCATGAACCACTCACTTTCCTTTTCTTCTGAGCTTTACCTGAATCTCTTCAAAGCTAAAGGGACATCCTTAGCAGAAATTAAAACTTGTCCACAAACTTGCAAACCGCTGGTCCAAGGTTGGAAACAAAGAGCAAAGAAAGGAAGAGGATTAAATGTAGTGCCTTTACTTTTCTACCATAGGATCTTTTATCATAGACTGGGCTGTTTCTTGTCTTCTGTTGTTAGCAGATTTTTCAGAAAAAGTTTAGTGGCTGTAATAGTATATTTCAAAGTAAAGGTAACTAGTTGAGTTGAAGATAAACTTCTGGGAATATTTATAAGAGAATATCCACCTTCAAAGAGGTGGCTGATGTATAATACTTCATGTAGGAAATGCCGGAAATGATAGAGTCTGCTTGGTATTTGGTAGCATCCTAACAGTTGGAGGCACCATACGGTCTCTTGGACAGACCTTGGTTTGATTTTGCCATTTATTACCCAAGTAACTGGGGATGTCCCTTAAGTGTTAAAGTTTTCTTATTTGAAACTGAGAATATTATAGTAACTACTGAAAAGATTGTTATAGAGATTAAATAAGAAAATGCATGTCAAGTACTTCACACAGTGCAATAAAAAGTGACTAATCAATGTTAACTACCTTTATTATTGTGTTTCATTTAGCTTTTATGTATCTATCTTTTAGAAAAGATTGGGATCTTTTTAGTTGTCAAGGGTTGTATCTTAATTTTCTTAATTATCCTAGCAGGTAGCTTATTGTGTACAAATTCACTGAGTTTATATTGAATGAATAAAATGGATTAATTTCTAAGAACTGGTTTCATAATTTGAAACCTTATTTAGAAACCTTATGAAACAAAAACACATGGAACCATCCCCCAAATCAAACTGTTGCTTTAAATCCTAAAACATTTATATGCAACAAATCTTTGAGTTCCCATTATATATCAGGCACAGGTTTTTAGTGCTAGAGATAGTGAACAAAATAGTCTGCTGGTATTTTGGTGCATGTATACACATATGTGCATGCACATATACAGATATATCTGTGTTTAAAAGAATAAATGGAAAAGTTTAATTCTGTATGCATTAGTTTGTATTATAACCTGCCTTTTTTTCTCAGAAATATATTGTGAACTTGTTTTATATAAGTAAGTTTTCTACAAACATGATTTTTAGTGACCAAGACTGCTTATATGAACATTTCATTGTATGAATATTCCATAATTAATTTATGTTTAGATGTGTAATTTCCTTCTAGATTTGTTATAAGTAATTTACAATGAATGTGCATTTTGTGTCTAGTTATTTGTAAAAACAATTTAATTTGATTTAATTCCTACTTGTTAATTTTTAAAAAAATCATCTTATTGTGGAAACCTATTAGTAAAGTAGGGGGAGTGAAGCTCTGTGTACTCATCACTCAATCTCAACAGTTATAATTCCTTGCCAATCTCGAATAATGTATGTTCCTATACATATACCCTACTCTTTATTATTTTGGAATCTCAGATATCATATTCTTAACTATTTCAGTATGCATCTCTAAATAATAAGAATATTAAACAATTTATCATTATAATACCATTGTCTGTGGTCTGATTTTAAATGAAATGTAACTTATTTATGTATTTATTTTCAAGATAAGATCTTGCTCTGACTCATGGGCTAGAGTGCAGTGGCGTCATCATAGCTCACTGTAATCTCAAACTTCTGGGCTTGAGCAATCCTACTTGAGTCTCCTGAGTGGCTAGGACTGTAAGCATGTGCCACCATGCTGATTTTTCTTTGTTGTTTTTCTTGCTATGTTGCTTTGACTGGTCTTGAACTCCTGGCCTCAAGTGCTCTTCCTGTCTAAGCTTCCTGAAGTGCTAGGATTACAGGCTTGTGCCACTGTGCCCAGCCTTTTAACTTATTTTTGAAATAGAAAATCTTAATAATTTGGAGAAAACTGAGACTAGTCTGTATAGAATCCTCTCCCCACCCCTCAATAATCTGAGAAATCTTTGTGTTGAGATCTGGGAGAAAAGACAGACATTCTTACATAGGATAGGAAACAACAAAGTTAGATTGAAACGGAAACAACAAAGTCAGATTGAAACAAATTTATGAATGAGGGTATGGTTGAGGGTTTAAATATTAGAGAATTGAAATATTAGAGAATTTAGATGCCACGCAAAATATTCTAGGAGATTTCTGAAGTTCAAAAACAATATGCGAGAAGACATGGCAGTATAATAGATTATGTTCTTCCTTTCTTCAGGAGGTTGTCAAATCATAGAAGTCTTGTCTGTTTGTGCTGCTACAACAAAATACTTTAGATGATGTAATTTAGAAAGAACAGGAAATTATTTTCTTACTGTTCTGGAGGCTGAGAAGTCCAAGATTGAGCCGCCAATTGGTTTGCTTGTCCAGTGAGGGTTGCTTTCTGCTTCTAAGATTTTGCCTTGTTGCTGCACCCTTTTGAGGGGAGGGACACTGTGTCTTCATATGGTGAAAGGTGGAAGGGTAAGCTCAAAATCTTTTCTAAGGGCCTTAATCGCATTCATGAGTAGAAGCACACTCCTTATCTAATTCCCTTTTAAAGGTTCTACCTCTTAATATATCACATTGGCCATTTAGTTTCAACACCTGAATTTTGAAGAGGATACATTCAAAACCAGATTGTGCTAGCCTCTTGTTTAGTTTTAAAAGGTAATTCTAGAGGTGTCTGCCTAAACACATAATAAATCCTCTTTCTCAGGTTCCAAGAGAGAGATAACTTATGGGTGACTTGTTCTCTATAAAATTCCCTAACCCCGGTAGAAGGTGTGCTGTAAAGGCACATGTTAAGAACAGTTAAGAATAACTGTTTTTGGACATGTGATTAAAAACATTACCTTTGTGATGAGATCCTAATGTTTTCAAATTCACAATATGTCAAGGACTGATCTGCCTATGTTTATTATATTATATTTGCCCATTTAGGAAAATAGAAAAAACATGTGTATATGTTATTTTTGACTGACTTTTTTTAAAATTGTTTTTTATTAAATCATAACTTTGTACATTGATGCATTTGTGGGGTTCAGTGTACTGCTTCAATATACAATGTGAAATACTTACATTGAACTAAGTAACACATCCATCACAATTATACTCATTTCTTAATAGTCTTGAAATGTACCATTGCATCATGCACATTCAGTGACATCCCCCCAAATACCCTTCCTCCTCTCACATCTCTGCTCCCCTCTCTGTCCTCTTCTCTTTTACTTTCTGGACTATAGTTATGTTTTGCCATTTGTATGACTGTGTAGGTGGTTATATATTGATTTCATACTAGTATTGAGTATGTTGGATACTTTTTTTCCCATTATTGAGATACTTTACTAAGAAGAGTATGTTCAGCTCTATCCAGGTAAACATAAAAGATGTGTAATCTCCTTCTCTTTTATGGCTGCATAGTATTCCATTGTGTACTTCTACCACAATTTCTTAATCTGTTCATGGGTCGATGGGCACTTGGGCTATTTCCGTGTCTTGGTTATTATGAATTGGGCTGCAGTAAACATTCTGGTCCAAATTTCTTTGTTGTAAAATAATTTTTGATCATCTGGGTATATACCTAGTAGAGGATTTATAGGATTGAATGGTAGGTCTACTTTTAGCTCCATGAGTGTTCTCCAGACTTCTTTTCAAAAAGATCGTATTAGCTTGCATTCCCAGGAGCAGTATAGAAGCATTCCCTTCTGTCCACATCTTTGCCAACATCTGTAGTTTTGGGATTTTGTGATGTGGGCTAATCTTACTGGAGTTAGATGATATCTCAAAGTAGTTTTGATTTGCATTTCTCTTATGATTAAGGATGATGAGCATTTTTTCATGTGTTTGTCAGCCATGCATCTGTCTTCATCAGAGAAGTTTCTGTTCAAGTCTCTTGCCCACTTAGAAATAGGGTTATTTATTCTTTTCTTATTGATTAGTTTGAGTTCTCTGTGGATTCTAGTTATCAGACCTTTGTTGGAAGCATAATCTGCAAAAATCTTCTCCCATTCTGAAGGTTGTCTGTTTGCTTTACTTACTGTGCTCTTGGCTGTGCAAAAGCTTTTTAGTTTGATCAGATCCTAGTAATGTATTTTTAGTGTTGCTTCAATTGCCCCAGGCGGTCCTCCTCATAAAATATTCTCCCAGGCCGATTTTTTCAAGTGTTTTCCCTGCACTCTCTTCTAGTATTTTTATAGTTTTATGTCTTAAGTTTAAACCTTTTATCCAGTTAGAATCAATTTTTGTTAATGGTGAAAGGTCCTCTTGAAAGGTTTGATAGAATTCAGATGTGAAGCCATCTGGTCCTGGACTTTTCTTTTTAGGGAGATTTTGTATTGTTGATGCTATTTCAGTGGTTGATATAGGTCTATTCAAGATTTCTAATTCTTTTTGGTTAAGTCTAGGAAGGTGGTGTGCTTCCAGGTATTGGTCCATTTCCTTCAGATTTTCATATTTCTGGGAATAGAGATTTTTGTAGTAATCATTGAGGATTTTTTTGAATTTCTGAAGTGTCTTTTATTTCTCCTTTATCGTTTCTGATAGACGATATTAGAGATTTTACTTTTCTGTTTCTGGTTAGGTTGGCCAAAGGTTTATCAATTTTGTTAATCTTTTCAGAAAACCAACTTTTTGTTTCATTGATCTTCTGAATGATTCTTTTGTTTTCAATTTCATTTGATTCAGCCCTAAAATTGGTTATTTCTTTTCTTCTGCTGGGCTGGGGGTTGGAATGTTCTTCCTTTTCCAGGTGCTGGAGATGATCCATTAAGTTATTGACTTCCTCTCTTTCTGTGTTCTTGATGAAGGCTTCCAATGCTATAAATGTCCCTCTTAGGACTGCCTGTGCAGTATCCCACAGGTTTTGATAATTTGTGTCTTCGTTGTTATTTTGTTCCAAAAATTTGGTGATTTCCTCCTTAATCTCGTCTTTGACCTAGCTATCATTCAGGCTAAGATTATTTAGCTTCCATGGCTTTGTTTGAGTCTGAAGATTCCTGTTGCTGTTGAGTTCAACTTTTATTCCATGGCGGTCTGAGAAGACACAAGGAATAATTTCTACACTTTTAAATTTGCTGAGGTTAGACTCGTGTCCTAGGATATGATCTATTTTGGAGGATGACCCATTGGCTGATGAGAAGAATGTATATTCAATTTTCTTAGCTCCATGAGTGTTCTGAGGTAGAGGTCTGTAAAGTCCATTTGTTCTAGGGTCAGGTTTAAGTCTAATATTTCTTTGTTTAGTTTCTTCTTGGGGGATCTATCCAAAACTGCCACAGGGGTGTTAAAATCTCCAATTATTATAGTGCAGGAAGATACCAAGCTGTTCATATCCATTAGGGTCTGCTTTATGAATTGAGGAGCATTCTGGTAGAGTGCATAAATGTTAATTATCAAAATCTCTTCATGTTGGGTGTTTTTCTTGACAAATACGTAGTGACCTTCCTTATCTTTCTGTATCTTGTTGTTCCTGTATCTTTCTGTATCTTTGTTAGCAATTGTGACTGCTACTAAAATTGCAACCCCTGCTTTTTTCTAGTTTCCATTTCCCTGTAATATACAAGTCCATCCCTTCACTCTGAGCCTATTTTTATCCTTTAAGGTAAGGTGAGATTTGTATATACAGCAGATATCCGGTCTGAGTTTATGTATCCAGTCAGCCAGCCTGTGCCTCTTTAAAGGACAATTTAAACCATTCCCATTAATTGACAGAATTGATAAGCCTGCTTTTATTTTGGGTGTCATGATTTTCGGATGTCCAGTGGACATTTTTAATCCTTTCATCGCTTTGGAAGTTGGGTTTGGTCCAAAATTTCTGGGTGAGTTTACTTTGGAGGTAGAGCATTGCTCTGGTCGTTGTGGAGGATGAGTCTGAGAATATCATTGAGAGTGGTTTAGTTACAGAAAATTTCTTCAACATGTCTATTTCATTAAAGTATTTGATTTGTCCATCACAAATGAAACTCAGTTTAGTTGGATACAAGATCCTGGGCTGGAAGTTGTTTTGTTTTAGGAGACGGAAAGTTGATGACCTTCTTCTTTTGGCTTGAAATGTTTCGGCTGAGAGATCTACAGTCATTCTGATACTTCTCCCTTTGTAGGTGATGCTTTTCTTATATCTGGCTGCTTGCAGAATTTTCTCTTTTGTCTTAACTTTGGCAAAGTTAATCACAATGTGTCTAGGAGATGCTTTATTTGGATTGAGTCTTGCTGGGGTTCTGAAACTGTCTGCTGTCAGAAATTCTGTATCTCTTGCAATGCTTGGGAAATTCTCCTCCAAAATCTCTTGGAGTAGAGCATCTGTACCTTTAGGACCATCCTCCTTTGGGAAGTCCTATAAGACGAATGTTTGATCTTTTGGAGTGATCACAACTCAGTCCACAACTCTCTCAGGGAATGATCTATTTTTACTCTCCATTTGTCTGCCTCTTCGAGTGTTCAGGAGCATTCCAAAGCTTTGTCTTCAGTTTCAGAGTTCCTTTCTTCTGCCTGGTCTGTTCTATTACTGAGAGATTCCACTGTATTTTGGAGCTCCTCAACTAACTTTTTCATTTACTTGAGCTCTGCCATCTCTTTTCTCATTATGTCCATATCTTTGGTGACTTGGGCTTTGAAGTCATTAATTCCTTGAGACAACTTTAGAACTACTCATTGGAATTCAATTTCTATCTTTTCTTCCATTCTATTTATCTTATTTGCAATGTATATTCTGAATTCGATTTCTGACATTGCTGCCATTTGATTTTGCATGGCATGTTCAATTGTATCTCCTTTGTCATTTCTTGGGGGAGTTGATCTACTCTGGTTATTCATGTTGTCAGGGTTCTTCTGTTGGGTCCACCCCATGTTTATTTTCCACTGTTTGGTTATTAGAACTGGTCAAGGGAGATTGAATTGGGGTTCCTAGGTAGTATAGATAGCACCTTACCAAAGCGCTAGGCTTTGTAATTGTGGCTTGTCTCCTACAACTTTACAAATGCCCCTTTCAGAGTTTTAGCCAGAGACTCTGAGGACCTACTTGGTGAGATAGCTCTATTTGATATCAGCCAACTTCTACCCTATCCTAAGAAACCATAGTAGTAGTTTTAAACCTCAACTGTGAAGATATACAAACAGCTGTGGTGCCCAGCCCCCACCCTTCAGTTCTTTTCCACTACAGAACTCCAAGGTCAACCTCAGAATGTCTCTGAGTGGACAGCCCCAGACATGGGTTCCAGCGAAATTGTCTCAGGCAGTGCAAACCCTGCCCAATAGAGAGGGATTCAAGGGTCTCCAACAGCATGATTAGAGCAAGGAATCCACACTCCCGCCCACCAGATTCAATCCACACTATTGTTCACTTCTCTGCTCACAAGCCCAGCTGGCGCCAGGGACCATGTCCCCACCCACCAGTCTCAGTCCACACACAACTAGCCTCTGTTTGTCAGAACAGCTGGAGTCAGGGGACCATGCCCCTACCTGCCAGTATCAGTCCACTGTCTGGCAAGCCTTTGTTCGCAGGCTCTGTTAGAGTCAGGGCACCACACTCCACCCACAGGTCTCAATCCTTACCTGGTAAGCCTTTGCTCAACCAGCCCGGCTGGAGACAGTGGGCCATGCCCTAGCCCTCAGGTGTTGGTTCATACCCAGTAAGCCACTGCTCAAGGGTTCTGTTGGAATCAGGGAATCACGCCCTTGCTCTCAGGTCACAGTCCACACCTATCAAGCCTCTGCTTGCAGGCCCAGCAGGGCCTAGGTACCAGCCCTGCCTGCTGAACTCAGTCCACATGGGGCAACCACTCTCCCACTGTGGGTTCCTTTAGAGCTGGAGGCTCTGCACCCTGTCCCACCAGACACAGCTTAATTGAGGGTTAGCACTATCACTGGCCAGGCATAGTTGTAGCTAGGGGACTGGTCCTCCTCCTGCCGAGCGTCCCTTTCTTCCCACACCCTCTTTCTTCCCCGTTAGTTACAGATTCCGTTCTGATGGTTGGTGGTCCACACTATGCCCAGTTCTCTCAGGACAAGACCAAACACTGTGCTCTGTAAAGGGCAGAACTTCAGACCCCCATACGAGGGGGAAAGGGTGGACTGGGCATTTGGACTTGTGGGGGAAAATATCTGTTCAATTTTATGCCTGGCAGGGTGGTGTCTGGGTTCATAAGTGGGACCTCCCTGGAGAAAGAGACCTGGAGTTTAGCGGCTCTCTCCAGCAAGGTAAAATGAGAGGTCTTTTGTTCCCTGCTTGTTTGCAGATAGTCTGTGTCAGGTTCCCTGCTTGGGGGAGGGGTCTTCCATCCTCTAGTTGATAGGCTTTATACCTTAATTTGGTTTCTTGAATGCTCTTCCTTGGAGTTATAGCTTGCTGAACTTCTTTCTTGGCTCAGCTCCTCATCTTTGGCTTCATAGAGTCTGATTCTGTCCTGTTTTTCTTCTTTGCTCAGGAGCCTCTGCCGAGGGTTGCTACTAGTCGGCCATCTTCCCAGAATTCCCTCGATTGACTTCTAATTACAATTTCGTTTAAACTGCCAGTGTTTAAAAGTAGAAAATATAAACATTTTCTACTATAAATATAAACACATAAACAGTTAAATCATAACTTCACAGATTAATTTTCATTTAAAATACCAGAACAGGAAAGAGGAAATAAAGACAAAATGACGTAAACCATGAATTATTTATCAAAGGAAGTTATGAGCTTTCATTTGACAAATGCCTCAGAGACTTTTTTTTTTTGCCTTAGTTAAATTAGTAGCATTTCGAGTTGTTCCACATATTGAGAAAATGAGATGTGAAGACTAATGGACAATTATCATTGTATTTACTGGATTCATTTTGGGGACTTATAATCTGGTTGCTAAAATGAGCCAGATTATAAGTCTGCTTTGAAGCAAAGTTTTTTTTTTTTTTATTTTTGAGACAGAGCCTCCAGCTGTTGCCTTGGGTAGAGTGCTGTGGCATCACAGCTCACAGCAACCTCCAACTCCTGGGCTCAAGCGATTCTCCTGCCTCCGCCTGCCAAGTAGCTGGGATTACAGGTACCTGCCACCATGCCTGGCTATTTTTTTGTTGCAGCCGTCATTGTTGTTTGGTGGGCCCTGGCTGGATTTGAACTTGCTAGCTCAGGTGCATGTGGCTGGCGCCCTTGCCACTTAAGCCATAGGCGCTGAGCCTTGAAGCAAAGTTTTTTAACTCCTGAAGGACTATATGGTATTTAGATTAGTTTTTTTGCTTAATGTCAATGAAATTTATTAATATAAGGCTGCCTACATCACTGTATCATATTCATGGTTCATTTTGAGCTACTTTTGTTTGCTTAGATGCACCTTAGATTTCTGAGGCTTAATTATTAATTTTTTGTTTTTGAAAATTTAAGGAATGGCTTCTTTTTACAATTTGTTTCATTCTTTCTGCCTTTGCATTAGTACTTTTATGATTTCTTTCTCTATAGTGCCTGTTTCTTCATCCTTTTTTTGCCAATCTCTGTAACTTTTATCATTGTTCTTCTGGGGCATCTTCTTGGAAAAAGCTAAGTCTATACAATTCCACAGTCTGCCTTTTTCCTTGCCTACCTTTAGACTTCTGGGCTGTATTGAAGAAAATCTACAACTTCAAAGAGTGCCAACTTGTTGCTTTCAATGAATATTAGAAAAATGTTCTGAGATTTTTAAAAGATAGGGTCATTGATATAAAATTTGCATATAAGGGATGCATGGTTGTTTTAACATCTGCCAATCTGTAAATGTAATTCGCCACATAAATAGAAATAAAAACAAAGAGCCTATCATCCTTTTTATAGATACAGAAAAAGCATTCAACAAAATTCAACATCCTATTTAATAAGAACATTTAAGAAGATAGACATAGATGGCACATTTCTTAAAACAGATTGAAGCCGTGTATGAAAGACTCACAGCCAATATCATACTGAATGGAATAAAACTGAAAGCTTCCCCACTTAGAACTGGAAGCAGACAAGGATGTCCACTATCATCACTACTATTCAACAGAGTTCTAGAAGTTTTAGTGAATGTAATCAGACAAGAGAAGGATATTAAGGGCCTCTAAATGGGTGCAGAGGAGGTCAAACTCTTGCTCTTTGCAGACAATGTGATCTTGTATTTAGGAAACCCCTGAGACTCAACCACAAGACTCGTGGAAGTGATGAAGAAATATAGTATGTAGTAGGATGGACAGGGTGGCTCATGCCTTTAATCCTAGTACTGTGGAGGCTGAGATGGGTAGGTTGCCTGAGCTCAGGAGTTCGAGACCAGTCTGAGCAAGAGCAAGATCCCATTCCTAAAAATAGCGAGGTGTTGTGGCAGGTGCTTGTAGTCGCAGTTTCTTGGGAGGGTGAGGCAAGAGGATTATTCAAGCCCAAGAGTTTGAGGTTGCTGTGAGCTATGATGCATGGTACTCTACCAAGGGAGGGCGACTCTGTCTCAAAGAAAAAGAAATACAGTAATGTCTCAGGGTGTAAAATCAATGTCTACAAATAAATAGCCATCGTATACACCAGTAACAGTCAAGAAACAAATCAAGGATACAGTACCCTTCGCAGTAGTTTCAAAGAAAATGAAATACCTGGGAATATACCTAACAAAGCAGGTGAAGAACCTTTACAAAGAGAATTATGAAGCCCTAAGAAAAGAAATAGCAGAAGACACTAATAAATCAAAGAATATGCCATGCTCATGGCTGAGAAGAATCAACATTGTTAAAATGGCAACACTACCCAAAGCATCTACAGATTTAATGCTGTCTCCATTGAAATACCCATATCATACTTTGAAGACCTGGAAAAAATAGTTCTTCATTTTGAAACCAGAAAAATCCCCATATAGTCAAGGCACTTTTGAGTAATAAAAACAAATTTGAAGACATCCCTCTACCAGACTTCAGGTTATATTACAAGTCCTCCGTGATCAAAACAACCTGGTATTGGCACAAAAATAGAGACATTCACATATGGAACAGAGTAGAAAACCTAGAGATGAAGCCAACTTCTTATCACCATCTGATCTTTGATAAACCAAACAAAAACATATACTGGGGAAAAGAATCCCTATTCAGCGGGTGGAGCAAGATGGTGGAGCAGAATTAGTGTTTCTAGTACAACTGAGGAATGAAAGCAAGCCAGGCTGTGCCTGGTGGGGAGTCCTTGCTTGGAGCTGGGGCTCAGAGTATGCAGCGAATTGACAAGGGGCTGTATATAGTACATGAATCGGAGGGGTGGAGTTCTGACCCACTAGCTATAGTGCCACCTGTTGTCTAGGCAATATATTGTAGCACAAATATATTCCTACTAAAGTTGATCTTTCCGCCATATATATGCTTATATATATATGCATGTATATAATTTTTTAAAAAAAATTTTTGTCTATTTTCTTTCTTTGTTAGTATTTTTTTACTTTTGTCATTTTCCTTTGTTTATTAGTTCCTTAGATTGCTTATTTTTGGTTATTAGAGCTTTTTGTTATTTTGTATTGATGTGTTTTGGTTCATGCTAATTTGTTTGGTTCATTCTTTTCTTAATTTCCATTTTTCCAAGTTTCTTAACTTCCATTTTTACTTTTATCAAGAACAAGGGCTCCTGTATTTTTTGTTTACAGAACTTAGTCTTTCTCCCTATTACACTCTTCTACATTCTCTCTTTGGATAGGGACTCTTCTGCCTTTCTCTCTCTCCCACATAAAATGCTTCTGCAACAGCTAAGATATCCCTTCCCTTTTTTTGTCTTTCTCCTATTTTTCTTTATCCCTCTTCCCTCTCTCTCCTTTATTGGATACAACAGTATTTTTAATTTCTTCAATCTATTCTTATTTTATTCTTATTATTTCTTTTTTTTTTTTGCTGAGAGCTGGGATGACCCAGCTATGGTCTGGCAGGTAGGCCACAGCAGTAGTCTGGCTCAAGGTGGCTAAGAGACCTTTCTACCTGTGCTCTAGGAAGAAAGTTTTGGCACAGTCACACTGCAGAATTCTTCTACTTCATTTTTGTCTCTACTTAATTTTTCCTTCTTATTTTTTGTTTTTCTTTTTTTCTTCTCTTCCTGTTTTGGCAGTCAGGCTGGTAAGGTGTGCCTGATTTCGAGGAACCCAACGCAGCCCCTCAAAATCCTTCAGTTATGAGCGTGGCCTTAGCACTGTGCTGATCAATATGATTTCTTCCATCACTCTCATCCTCTCTTCTTGACCTCCTTCTCTCCTGTTCTTCAGGTTTTTTTCTGTTACTCCCCCTCCCATTTTTTCTTTTTCTTTTCTTTTACTCTTTCCTTTATTGTGCATCTTTCTCTCTTTTCCTCATGTTTCTCCCTGCTCACTCTTTACCTTTTTCCTTATTTTGGCTTCATAGCAAGAGGCCTCTCCTCATGTTTCTCCCTGCTCACTCTTTACCTTTTTCCTTATTTTGGCTTCATACCAAGAGGCTTCTTCATCACCTAAACTCTGAGACAAGGTAACTTGAAGCAAAGAAGGAAGGGAGAAGGAAAAAGGAGCACAAGGAGGTGAACAGGAGAAAGTACACATGAGGAAGAAGCAACACGGAAGAATTTTTCTGAGGAAAAATTCAGAAACCATGAAAAACCAAAATAGAGCAACTTCTCCAAGGAACCATGAGGCTGCTTTCACAGAAGACTCCTCCTATAAAGAACTAGTGGAAGACAGAAAGGAAATTTAAAATATGAGTGATTAAGACAATAAAGGGAATGGATGAGAAAATGGAAAGACAGAACCAAAAGTCAGATGAGTGATATGTAGAAAATAGAAAGGATATGGTAGAGCTTAAGGAAATGAAGGAGACAATCAGGGAATGTAAAGATGCAGTAGAAAGTATCAAAAATAGATTAGACTATGGAGAATAAAGAACATCAGAGGATAAAGTGTTTGAGTTAACCCAGGTAGTTGTTTAGGCAGAAAAGAAGAGAGAGAAAGCTTAGAGAACTACGAGACTCCATGAAGCATTCAAACATATAAATAATAGGAATCCCTGAAGGCGAAGATTGTCCTGAAGGTTTGGAAGCCACACTGGAGACTATCATAAAGGAAAACTACCCAAGTCTTACTAAAGATCCTGACACACTCCTTTCAGATGGATATCAAACCCTGGGTCATCTCAGCTCTAACAGAGCTTCTCCAAGACAGATTGTAATGAACCTGTCCAAAGTCAAGATGAAGGAGAAAATGTTGCAAGCAGCTAGGAGTAAGTACCAACTAACCTATAAGGGCAGAGCCTTTAGGATGACAGCAGACTTTTCAGTTGAACCTTTCCAAGCCAGATGAGCATGGTCATCCACCCTTAACATCCTTAAACAAAATAATTTTGAGCCCAGAATTCTGTATCCTGATGAACTAAGCTTTAAAATTGGAGAAATCAAATCTTTTGCTGGTACACAAGCACTGAGGAAATTAGCCACAATAAGACCAGCTGTACAGGAAATACTTAGACCTTTTCTCAACCCTGAACACCACAGTGGACCACCACCAAAGTAAACACCTAGAATCCAAAGGCCAAAACTTAGCTTCTACAATGGCTCAAAGGATAAAACTACATAACAGACTTTCTCACAATAAGATGAATAAAATTCTACCACACTTACTGATACTCTCAATAAACAACAATGGATCGAATTCCCCACTGAAGAGGCACAGGTTGGCTGAATGGATAAAAAAGCACAAGTCATCCATATGCTGTTTCCAGGAGACATACCTAGCCCTAAAGGACAATTCAAGATTCAGTGTTAAGGGATGGAAAATAGTATTTCAAGCAAATGGAAATCAGGAGAAAGGAGGAGTTGCAATCTTATTCTCATATAAAAGCGGATTCAAAGCAGCTAAAGTTAATAAAGACAAAGATGAGGCCAGGCACAGTGGCTGATGCCTGGAATTGCAGCACTTGGGAGGCCGAGGTGGGTGGATTGCCTGAACTCATGAGTTTCTTGACCAGCCTGAGCAAGAGCAAGACCCCATCTCTAAAAAATAGCTAGGTTTTGTGGCAGGCTGTGGCAAGAGGATCACTAGAACCCAAGAGTTTGAGGCTAAGGCAAGAGGATCATTTGAACCCAAGAGTTTGAGGTTGCTATGAGCTAAGATGTCATGGCACTCTACTGAGGGTGACTGAGACTCTGTGTCAAAACAAAAGAAAGACAAGGACGGACACTACATACTGGTCAAAGGAACAGTATAACAAGAATATATGTCCATTTCGAATATTTATACATCTAACCTAAATGCTTCCAGATTTGTGAAACAGACCTTGAGGGGTCTGAGCAATTTGATATCCCATTACACTATAATACTGAGGACTTTAACACCCCTCTGATGGAACTGGACAGATCTTCTAAACAGGAACTAAAGAAGGACAGAAATGACTTAAATGTGACCCTAGAACAAATGGGGTTAATAGTTATATACAGAACACACCATCCCAAAGCAAAAGAATATACTTTTTTCTCGATAGCCCATGGCACATATTGCAAAATAGATCACATCCTAAGATACAAATCAAACCTCAGCAAAATTAAAGGAATAGAAATTATACCTTGTCTCTTCTCAGACCACAAGACAATAAAAGTGGAACTCAACTCCAACAAAAACCTGGATCTCCACATAAAGGCATGGAAATTAAAGAACCTTATGCTGAATAAGGGTTGGATTTAGGAAGAGATAAAAGAGGAAATCATTAAATTCCTCAAACATAACAACAATGAAGACACAAGTTACCAAAACGTGTGGGATATAGCAAAAGCAGTCTGAGAAGAGAATTTGTTGCCTAGATGCCTACATTTGAAAAACAAAGTGAGCACAAGAACATACCAGCCAACTTATGGAATTGGAAAACGAAAAACAATCTAACCCTAAACCAAGCAGAAGAAAAGAAATAACCAAAATTAAACCATTAATTAATGAAATTGAAAACAAAATTCATTCAGAAAATTAACAAAAAAAGTTGGTTTTTTGAAAAAATAAATAAAATAGATATATCTTTAGCCAGACTAACCAGAAACAGAAAAGTGAAGTCTCCAGTAACCTTAATCAGAAATGATAAAGGGGAAATAACAAAAGATGCCATAGAGATACAAGAGCTTATCTCTGAATACTACAGGAAATCCTGTACCCAGAAACTTGATAATGTGGAGGAAATGGATCAATACTTGGAATCACAACCTCTCCCTAGAGTTAATCAATAGGGAATAGATCTGAGCAGACCAATTTCAGGCACTGAGATCAAAGAAACAATAAAAAATCTCCCAACAAAAAAATGCCCCTGGTCCAGATGGCTTCACACCAGAATTGTATCAAACGTTCAAAGAAGAGCTTATACCCGTACTATGGAAACTATTCCAAAATATTGAGAAGGACGGAATCTTCCCCAACACATTCTATGGAGCAAATATCACCCTGATAACAAAACCAGGAAAAGACCCAACCAAAAAGGAAAATTTCAGACCAATTTCACTAATGAATATACATGCAAAAATTCTCAGTAAGATCCTAGCCAAGAGATTACAGCTTCTCATTAAAAAAGTCATACATCGCAAGCAAGTAGGTTTCATCCCAGGGACTTAAACATATGCAAGTCCATAAATATAATTCACCATATCAACAGAAGCAAAAACAAAGACCATATGATCCTCTCAGTAGATGCAGAAGAAACATTTGATAAAATTCAACATCTTTTTCTGATTAGAACTCTGAAGAATATAAGCACAGGTGGCACATTTCTTAAACTGTTTGAAGCCATCTACAATAAACCCACAGCTAATATTATAGTTTTAGCTATTCCACTCAGAACTGGAACTAGACAAGATTGTCCTCTATCACCACTACTATTCAACATAGTGCTGGAAGTTCTAGCCAATACAACCAGGTGAGAAAAGACAATAAAGGCTATCTAAATGGGAGCAGAAGAAATTAGTCTCTCCTTCTTTGCCAATGACATGATCTTATACTTAGAGAACCTCAAAGTTTCAACCCCAAGACTCCTGGAAGTGATTGAAAACTATAGTGATGTCTCAGGACATAAAATTAATGTCCACAAATCAGTAGCTTTTATATGTGCCAAAACAGCCAAGATGAGAAGCTAATCGAAGACACAATACCCTTCACAAAAGCTTCAAAGAAAATGAAATACCTAGGAATGTACCTAACAAAAGAGGTGGGGGACCTCTATAAAGAAAACTAAGAAACCTTAAGAAAAGAAATAGCAAATAGCAGAAGATATTAACAAATGGAAGAATACACCATACTCATGGCTAGAAAGAATCAACATTGTTAAAATGTGTATACTTGGCAAAGCAGTCTATAGATTCAATGCAATCCCCACTAAAATACCAATATCATACTTTAAAGATTTGGAAAAAATAATTCTTTGTTTTGTATAGAACCAGAAGAAACCCTATATAGTCAAGGCAATTCCTAGGAACAAAAACAAAGCCAGGGGTATCACTCTACCAGACTTTTGACTATACTACAAAGCCATAGTGATTAAAATAGCATGGATTGGCAAAAAAATAGAGACATAGATATTTGGAACTGAATAGAAAACCATAAGATGAAATTAGTATCTTACAGCCACCTAATCTCTGATAAACCAAACAAGAACATACACTCGTGGAAAGAATCCCTATTCAATAATTGGTGCTGTTAGAACTGAATTGGATAGCCACATGTAAAAGACTGAAATTGGACCTGCACCCTTCCCACTCACTAAAATTGATTCAAGATGGTTAAAAGATCTAAATCAAAGGCATGAAACAATAAAAATCTTCAAAGAAAGTATGGGGAAAACACTTGAAGGTATCAGCCTGGAGAAAGACTATGAAGAAGACTCCATTGGCAATTGCTACAACAACAAAAATAAACAAATGGAACTTAATTAAACTGAATCGTTTCTGTACAGATAAGAAGACAACAACCAAAGCAAAGAGACAACCATCAGAATGGGAAAAGATAGGTGTATATTATCAATCGGACAAAAGCTTGATAACTAGAATCTACAGAGAACTCAGATTAAGCTACAAAAAAAGAGGCAACAATCCCTTCTTTAGAACCTTCTGTAAAGAAGACAGATGAATGGCTAACAAACAGGAAAAAATGTTCATCATCAGTAATTATTGGAGAAATGTAAATCAAAACCATCCTGAGGTAACACTTATCCCTAGTGAGAATGGCTCACATCACAAAGTCTCAAAAAGCTGCTTGGGTGGATGTGGAGAGAAGGGAACACTTCTTATACTGCTGGTGCGAAAACAAACTAATACAATCCTTTTGGAAGGAAGTATGGAGAATCCTTAAAGAACTCAAACTAGACCTCCCATTGTGATCCTCCAATCCCATTACTTGGCATCTAACCAGAAGAAAAAAATATCATTTCATCATAAGGACACTTGCACTAGAGTGTTTATCTCAGCTCAATTTACAGTTGCCAAACTGTGGAAACAACCCAAATGCCCACCAATCCAGGAATGGATTAACAAGCTGTGGTATATGTATACCATGGAATCTCTTCAGCCACTAAAACAGATGGTGACTTTCTGTGTTTTATATTAACCTGGATAAGGTTGAAACACATTCTTCTTAGTAAAGCATCACAAGAATTCTTATATGAGGACACTTGATGCAAGTACATGGTGGGGAGTTGGGGAATGGAGGAGTGGATAGAGGGAAGGTGAAGGCGGGTCATGGTGTGTGACACATTTCTTGGGAGTGGTACACAATTAAAAGAGCGACTTTCCCTAAGAAATGCCAGCAGTGTATGGGTGGCACCCGTAGCTCATTGGGCAGGGTGCCGGCCACATACAACGAGGTTGGCATGTTTGAACCCGGCCATGGCCTGCTAAAACAACAATGACAACTGCAATAAAAAAATAGCTGGGCATTGTGGCGGGTGCCTGTAGTCCCAGCTACTTGGGAGGCTGAGTTTAGAGAATCACTTGAGCCCAAGAGTTTGAGGTTGCTGTGAGCTGTGATGCCACAGGACTCTACTCAGGGTGACAGCTTGAGACTCTGTCTCGAAAAAAACCAAAAAACCTCCCAAACAAACAAAAATAACCAAATGCCAGCAGTGTAACCTTGTTCTTTATGCTCTAAAAGATTCCCTAACAATAAAAAAATTAAAAAAGAATCTATTCAACTGATGGTGCTGGGAGAACTGGTTCTGGAACCTGTGAAAAACTGAAACTGGACCTGTAGCTTTCACCACTTTGAAAAATTGACTCAAGATGGATAAAAGATTCAAATCTAAGACATGAAATGATAAAAATTCTAGAAGAAAGCATGGTGATGTTGGTCTAGAGAAAGATTGTATGAAGAAGACTTCACTGGCAATGGCAACAATAATAAAAATTAAAAAAAAACGAAAATTAAGCTGAAAAGTTTCTACACGACTAAGGACAGAGCAATTAAAGCAAAAAGACAACCTTCAGAATGGGAAAAGATATTTGCATGTTGTGCATATGACAAAGGGTTGATAACTAGAATCTACAGAGAACTCAATCAACAAGAATAAAAAGGAGCAAAAATAACATCTATCACTGGGCAAGAGACATGAGCAGAACCTTCTTTGAAGACACACGAATGGCCAACAAACTTATGAAAAAATCACCAGGGATATGCAAATCAAAACAACCTTGAGATACCACCTAACCCCAGTGAGAATAGCCCATATGACAAAGTCCCAAAGCTGCAGATGCTGGCATGAATGTGGAGAAAAGGGAACCCTTTTACACTGTTGGTGGGACTGCAAACTAATACAGTTTCTTTGGAAAGAAGAATGGAGAATCCTCAAAGAACTCAACATAGACCGTCCATTTGATTCACAATCTCATTGTTACACGTGGACCCAGAAGCAAATCACTAGTTTGTCATAAGGACATTTTAACTAGACTATCACAGCTCAATTTATAATCGCCAAGATATGGAAACAACCCAACTTTCCATCAACCCATGAATGAATTAATAAATTGTGGTATTTTTATACCATGGAATACTATTCATCCATAAAAAGATGGAGACTTTACATCTTTTGTATTAAGCTGGATAGAGTTGAAACACATTCTTCTTAGTAAAGTATCACAAGAATGGAAAAGCAAGTATCCAATGTAGTCAATACTAATACGAAGCCAATAGATGAACTAATACATGCGTACACAGAGAAAAATTCAATTCAGTTCAAATTGGAGGGGACAGGAGGAAGAGGTATCAGTGTGCTCCCCACCTAAAGGGCACAGGAAAGGGTATATGGCACACCTCCTGGGGACAGGACACAATAGGGACCTTACCTAAGAAATGTAAACATTGTAACCCAATCATGTGTGTGCCCTCGTATTAATCTGAAATAAAAAAATGCATATAATAAAGTTCATTTTCTGTAAGTATGTAGTTTAATGAGTTTTGACAAAATGTGTATACTCCTTTTTTTTTTTTACCCAGATCCAAAGTATCAGCACTCACTAGGTGAACTGCTATTGACGAAAAATAGTACCATCATCATAAAAAATGTGTATACTCCTGTCATTGCCATCCATATCAAGATGTAGAACATTACTACCACATCAGAAATTTATGTTATCTTCCTTTGCAGTCTGTGATTGCAGACTGTGATTGCCTTGATTTAAGATCAGACTGGGGAGCATTAAGTTTAAAAATAGTGTCTTTCAGGCTCAGCACCTGTAGCTCAAGTAGCTAAGGCGCCAGCCACATACACCAGAGGTGACAGGTTTGAATCCAGCCTGGGCCTGCCAAAGAACAGCTACAACCAAAAAATAGCCGGGCATTGTGGCAGGCAGCTGTAGTCCCAGCTACTTGGGAGGCTGAGACAAGAGAATTGCTTAAGCCGAGGAGTTGGAGGTTGCTGTGAGCTGTGATGCTATGGCACTCTACCCAGGGCGATAGATTGAGGGTGTGTCTCAAAAACAACAACAACTATATATGTATATATATAGCATAGTATTAGTATATATATATATATATATATATATATATATACACACACAATTTTTCATTCTTAGACCTTTTATGCTGGTCCCAAGAGAGATAAAAGGAATGGTCATCTGCTTCTGGGGGAACTATAGGAAACATTTTCTTTCTGATCTCAGGCAGGAGAAAATTTACTTTCTGATGGGTAGTTGGAGGCAAAAGCTGTCTGTCTTACAAGAGGTCCAGGAAACAACCCCTTAGCAGTTAGTGCTGATGTAGAAGCTGCAGCAAGTTATCCAGAAGATCTATCTATTGTAATTGATGAACGTGGGTGCACTAAACAAATTTTCAGTGTAGATGAAATGGACTTCTATAAGATGCTATCATCTAGGATTCATAGCTAGAGAGGAGAGTCAATGCCTGGCTTTAAAGGAAAGGCTTACTCTGTTGGTGGCTGATGCAGCTGGTGACTTTAATTTGAAGCCAGTACTTATTTAGCGTTCTGGAAATCCTAGGGCCCTCAAAAAATATGCCAGATCTACTCTGTGTTTTATAAATGGAACAACAAAACTCCAACGATAGCACATCTGTTTGTAGCATGTTTTACTGAATGTTTTAAGCCCTACATGTTGAGACCTATAGCTCAGAAGAAAGATTCCTGTCAAAATACCCCTGCTTAGGGTGGTGCCTGTAGCTCAGTGGCTAGGGCGCCAGCCACATACACCCAGGCAGGTGGGTTCGAACCCAGCCCGATCCAGCTAAACAACTACAACTGCAACAACAACAAAAGAAAAAGCTGGGTCAGGCATTGTGACTGGCACCTGTAGTCCCAGCTACTTGGGAGGCTGAGGCAAGAGAATTGCTTAATCCAAGAGTTTGAGTTTGGCGTGAGCTGTGACACGATGGCACTCTACCAAGGGCAACATAGTGAGACTCTTGTCTCCAAAAAAAAGAGAAAAATACCCTTGCTCATTGATAATGCACTTGGTCACTCAAGAGTTCTAATAAAGATGTACAAGGAGACGAATGTTGTGTTTGATGCCTGTTGACACAACATCTGTTCTGTTGTCCACAGGTCAAGGGATAGTTTTGACTTTCAAGTCTTACTATTTAAGAAATAAATTGCATAAGGCTACAGTAGCTATAGATTCCTCTGATGGATGTGGGCAAAGTAAATTAAAAACCTTCTGGAAAGGATTGACTATTCTTAATGTCCTTAAGAACACTTGTGATTGAGGGAAGGTAGTCAGAATATCCAGATTAGTAGGAGTTTGGAAGATGTTGATTCTGACCCTCATGGTTGATTTGGAGGGATTGAAGACTTCAATGGAGAAGGAAATAACTGCAGATGTAAAAGAAATAGCAAGAGAACTAGGTTTAGAAGGAAAAGCTAAAGATGTGACTGAATTGCTATAATCTCAGGATGAAACTTGAATGGATGAGGCATTGCTTCTTATGGATAAGCAAAGAAAGTGGTTTTTTGAGATGCAATCTACACCCACTGAAGATTCTGTGAAATGCAGTGAAATGACAACAGAGGATTTAGAATATTCCATGAACCCTGTTGGTAAAGTAGCGTCAAGGTTTGAGAGGACTGAGTCCAGTTTTGAAAGAAGTTCTATTGGAAAAGTGCTCTCAAGCAGCATCTCATGTTAGGGAGAAATCTTACATGAAATGAAGAGTCACTTGATGAGGTGGACTTCCTTGTCTTCTTTTAAGAAATTGCCACAGCTACCCTATCCTTTAGCAACCACTGCCCTGATGAGTTAGCATCTATCAATCAACCTGAGGCAAGACCCTCAAGCAGAAAGAGTATAAACTTAACTTTTATATGAAATGGGAAACAAAAATTTTTTTTGACAACACTTTATTGTGACATTTACTTTATTGCTGTGGTCTGGAACTGGATTTGCAGTATCTCTGAGGTATGCCTGCATGTCTTTTCTGTGATGATTGCTAGTATTCTTTTCTCACTGGTATTCAGCAATTTGATTATAATATAATCTCTTTATGTCTCTTCACGTTTGTTGAATTTGATGTGTCGATTTATTTTTCTAAAATTAGAAAGTGTCCCTCTTCTTTTAAAAAAAATTTCTATGTCTTCAAGTAACCTATATATTCTGCTTTTGATTTTATTCAGTGAAAATTTCATTTCAGATATTTAATGTTTTTTGAATTTCCATTTTTTTCTCCTATCATTCATTTCCTTTTTGTGTGAGTACATAGCAGTAGGTTCAAAACAGCTTTTCTTTAAGATGCTTATTCATTTATTTCACCATCTCTGTCATTTCTAGATGAGTTTCATTGATAGATTTTTCTCCTCTTTTTATGTCTTACTCCTTATTTCTCATATTCCAGTAAATTTTGATTGATTTTTTTCTGGACCTTGTTAATGTTAACATTTGTGTGTGCTGGATTTTATTGAGTGAAAGACTTGTTCTTGGTAGGCAGTTAAGTTACCTTGTGTTTTGGCTTGATGTTTGAGCCTTGGTTTTTCCATTCCCCTAGGGAGAATCTGGAGCAGCCTTTATCTTTTGGTAATATATTCTCCTTTCTAAAACAAGGCCATTCTGGTTTCTCTATTGATTGACCTTTGAATCAACTTTGGCTGGTGAGAAAATAGTCCCTGCTTTATGAAATCCCAGGTAATTTTCCTTTTATAGCTCCTTGTTTTTATTTTCCCTTAGGAAATTGGTTTTGTTGTGCTTTGAGGAGCATTTTTAGTCATGCACAGAGTGGAATTTAGCCAGATACCCACAGAAACCCGTAGATAGATACTCTGCATAGTTTACCTCTCTCAGATACTTGGTAATGCAAATTTTAGTTGTGTTGCTTTTTCTCCAAATTCCAGTCTCTGTTATTTCAATTCTGCAAAACTGCTTGTCTCTGTTTGGGTTCTTCTTTTCCTGTGCTACAGTCTGACATAGCTTCTAGATCTAAAGCCTGGGTGATGGTAGGGATCATCTCATTGTGTTTTCTCTTCTCTCAGAGATTTTAGTCCTGGAATGCCTGTTATCCAGTGTCTGAAAGTAGTTGTTTCCTATATTTTATTGAGTTTTCTAGCTGTTTACTACTGACAGAAAATTCTGCATCCTGTCACTACTTGGTGGCCAGGATTGGAATTTCTGCAGTGAATACTTAAATACTTAAGTTTTTTTTAAATCTTGGTAATTTTTGACATGGTCACATATTACCTCTTATTTTTTCTGACCTCATTTCTTTCCTTTTTGTTTCTTTTTTGAGATGGGGTTTGCTCTGTTGCCCAGGCTATGGTTCAGTGGTGAAATCATAGATCACTGCAGCCTCAAGCTCCTGGGCTTGAGTGATCCTTCCACTTCAGCCTCTTAAGTAACTGAAGTACCACCTAAGTACCATTCTTGACTATCACCATACTCATATAATTAAAACAAAATTTTTTATAGAGATGGAATTTTAGGGCTGGGTGTGGTGGCTCATGCCTGTAATCCCAGCACCCTGCACTCTGGGAGGCTGAGACAGGTCGATTGCCTGAGCTCACAGGTTCGAGACCAACCAGGGTCAGACCCTGCCTCCAAAAATAGCTGGACATTATGGCGGGTGGCTGTTTTCCTAGCTACTTGGGAGGCTGAGGCAAGAGGATCACTTAAGCCCAAGAGTTAGAGGTTGCTGTGACTTATGATGCCAGGGCACTCTACTGGGCGTGACAAAGTGAGACTTGTCTCAAAAACAAAACAAAATTAAAAAGAAATGAAATCTTGCTATGTTGCTCAGGCTGATTTTGAACTCCTGGTGTCAAGCCATGCCCTGCCTCACTCCTGAGTAGCTGGGATTACATGTGTTAACCACCATGCCTCGCTGTGATTTCAATTCTTAAATATTGGTGTTTCCTTAGTATCTGTTTTATCTCTGACTTTTAGTTTTTTTTAGACATATTCTTGATGATTTTGTCTTTTCTCATAGCTTTAGGCTATTTGTTGGTGACCCCAAGAACTATATTTCTAATTCAGATCTCTCCTGGGATTTATATATTCAGTTGCTTACTTGAAATTTATATGTGGATGACTAGAATTGTTGTTTTTTTGTGGTGTTTGTAGCTTACAGTAAATGGCATTTGCTTAAGCTTGGGACTGAAGAGACAGGCTCAATTCCTTTCTTTCACCATCACATATTTGATGAAAAGATTTTCTGTTGATTCTGCCTCTTAATATCCCTAATAGCCAATTTTCTCTCCATTCTTACTGCTGTAGTACTATATTCCACATTTCTATATTTTTGAATCAGCTCCTACCTGGTTTCCCTTCCTTATCCTTGCTTACTGTAAGTCCTTTCTCTGCGTTACAGGGAAGCAGTCTTTTAAAAATAGGGCTTCTTAACATGGTTTCCATGGCTGTGTTTACCTGACCCCGCTTAACCTCTGAATGCTGATCATTTACTGCATGCTTTATTTAAATTATTTTTCACCTGTCAAATATACAATGTATGGTCTGTCTCACTTCTTGTTTCCATTGTCTGCATATGCTATATAGGTGAAAGATTAACTAAAGCAAAACAAAACATTACCTTTTTTTGTTTGGCAAACTATCAAATAGACCACAAAACTGAAAACCCACACGTGAAGTTAAAATACAAGTGAAAATACGTGTAACCTAAAAAAAAGGCTAATTTTGCTTCTATATAGATAAGAAAAGACCAAAAACCCTGTAGAAAAATGAACAAAGATTATAACGTTTAATTTCATAATCTTATGAAAAGATTCTCAACTTCTAATAAGTTAAATCTACACTGAGTCAATAAATTTTTATCTAACAGATTGGCCATAATCCAAATAATTTGATTAAATACTCTATTGGTAAAATTGTGGGATTAGAGGATCTATCATATATTACTTGTAGGAGAATAAATTGGTACAAACCCTACGGAAGGCAACTTGCCAAGATTAATGTACATACATATTAATACAACATGTAATTATAGTGATACCAAGATTTACTGATAATTATATAGTTATGATAGTGATCTTTTTTTTCTTACATTACATTGTTAAAATATTATTACATGATTGTACTTAATATATATTTATTTGTCATAGTAACTTTGTAACATATACTTTTGTATTTGTGTATATATGTGGTGTGATAGGTAGAGTATACCAAGATGTAGTCAATGATTTTGATAATTACTATATAACTATAATAGTGATCTTTGTTATACTGCATCATTAAAATTATTATATGATTGTGCTTAATATATACTTATCTGTCAAAGTAGATTTTTTTTTTTTTTTGCAGTTTTTGGGCCAGGGCTGGGTTTGAATCCGCCACCTCTGGCATATGGGGCTGGCGCCCTACTCCTTTGAGCCACAGGCGCTGGCCTCGAAGTAGATATTTGTGGTATATAAGTATCTTTTATATTTGTGTACATGTTTTTGTATGTTTTCTCTTGATGTCACAATTTTACTTCCGGTAATTTATCCCATATATATGCTAGCACATGTGTGAATTGAATTATATATAGAGTTGTTCATTGCAGCATGTTTATTAGAGGAAAAGAGAACTTAGTGTCCATTAAGTGAAGATTTGGCTTGTAAGATATGTTATATCTTTGCAATAGAATTGGATGTAACTTTTAAAAAAAGAATGATAATGATTTGTACGGGCTACATATCTCTTATCCAAAATACTTGGGTGCAGAATTGTTTTAGATTTTGATGTTTTGTATTTTGAAATATTTGCATATACATAATGAGGTATCTATAATGAGGTATCTTGGGAATGGGACTCAAGTCAAACATGAAATTCATTTATGTTTCCTACATAGCTCATACACATAGTCCGAAGGTAATTTTATACAATATTTTAAGTAATTTTGTACATGAAACAAAAGTTTATGTATGTAAAACCATCAGAAAACAAAAGTGTCATTGTTAGATGTCATTATCCCAGCTGTTTATGTGGACAATCTGTGGTTGTTTGGCATTGCCATTATTCACGACTCTGAATACATATGCTGCTAATCAACAGTATACTTATTCTTACTCTTATTCATACACAAGTACTTAACAGTAAAAACTATGGTGTAGTATTAATATAGTGAAAAAAACAGTGTGTTCAGGGTAACTGAGCAGCACAGTAGTATCACCCAATACCTGTATTAGTTGTTGAGGTTAACAACAAATGGCAGGCTTTCAGTTTCCACCTATGATGCTGAGTTTGATTAGAAGGTTACTGTACCTTTTAGATGAGAAGAAATCAGAAGCAGCTGAGGAACCAGGAAGTGGATCCTTAGAGATGAGTTGGCATTTTGCTGGATGGCTTTTTAAAAATGCTTTTTACAGAGTCTTCTGCCTCAATAACAGTTTTTGTTTTAGAAGTCGTCCTTTGATTTAAAAAATGGACATGATTTTTTGTTGTGTTATGAACACATGCTGCTCTGGTCCTTCAATAAGCCCATCATATATTTTCCTCATATCATCTTTAGGTACTTTCTCTTCAGTGTTAACAATGTCATCTTCATCATCACTATTACTACAGTTACCTTGATTCAGAACCATTTCAGCTATTTCACCATTGGTCAATGAATGAATAACTGGAGCCTCAGTTACCACTCTTGAAAAAAACTTCGCTATCTACTTCTTTCAGCTTAGTGATGGACTCTGAAGGTATATTTTTTGCATAGATAAGGAGGTTAGAGATCATGTTTTTTTCTACTTCATATATGGAATCCTTCAAAGTCACTAGCATGTTTGTCACTGTCATTGAACATAACTGAACCTCAGAGGTTGTGTCAGGAAGATATAACTGAGTTTTTAAAGACTGTTTCAAGTGTTGGCTGCAGCATGTCCAGCACCCTTCATGCTACACTCCTTTTGAAGACCCTCCATACCCATGCCTCTGTTCACTGCTATAAGTATGTAATTTTTTTTTAAAAAAAAGTGTTTTTATAGTTACTCTTCATTGATGTAAGGATATACTGGTCACATGGCTGAATTTATGAAGTCACATTTGGGGGAAAGTACATAGTGTAAACATTTTTATTTTTTATTTTTTAGCGGTTTTTGGCTGGGGCTGGGTTTGAACCTGCCATCTCCAGCATCGCCGGCGCCCTGCTCCTTTGAGCCACAGGGGCTGCCTGCAAGCGTGATTTCTAAATGAAAAGAATGTTTAATGGGAGCATTATATTTCCTCCCCTCAT
>CAUYRH010125193.1:0-15249 GCA_963574655.1 Perodicticus potto | reverse complement strand
TACAGGCGCCCGCCACAATGCCCGGCCATTTTTTGGTTGCAGCCGTCATTGTTGTTTGGCGGGCCCGGGCTGGATTCGAACCCGCCAGCTCAGGTGTACGTGGCTGGCGCCTTAGCCCGTTGAGCCACAGGCGCCGAGCCTTTCATGGTTTTATGTACAGTTGATATCAGCATCTTTTGGCCCATGCTGTGATACTCTAGAAATAAATGTTTTATTTGATTTCATAAGGCAAAAGGAGTGCTTCAATTTAGAAGACCACAGTCTTCAAAAAATTAAAAAAAACTGAGTGCTTTAACTAAATCTTCTAAATACACATAAAACTGGAGGCTCCCTTGAGTTCAAAAATAAACTATTAACATAAGAAAATAATCTGTGAATTTCATAACTGTATACAGTACACTTAACTGGTATTTGGTACTATATTAATATTTTGGGAGATTTTCCTAGTTAGGATAGATATGGATACTGCTTTTGTGGTCTTAATTAAAAAATACATTAATTAAGAAAAAGACTTTGCATTATGAAAAGTAGGTTAAAGCCCAAAGTTGAAAATTATATCCAGCTACTCAAAAAAGTAGGAACACTTTCTTCATTTATAAGAGGTGAACTGGGTCAAGCCACAGTGGCTCACACACATAACAGTACTTTGGGAGACGGAGGGGGGAGGATCACTTTAAGCTCGGAGTTTGGGAGCAGCCTTGGCAGCAAAGTGAGAATCCCCACCTCTACAAAAAAAATAAAAATAGCTGGGTATGCTAGTGTGTGCTCACAGTTCTAGCTACTTGGGAGGCTAAAGCATGAGGATCACTTGAGCCCTGAAATTCAAAGCTGCAGGGAGCTATGATTAATTAGGTCACAGCCTAAGCGACAAAGGGAGATTCTCTCTCTCTCTAAAGAGAGACGGGACTAGAAGAATTACAGGATTTTAAGGATGCCTTCCAGCTTTGTGACCAAATGATTTTATGATTAAATAAAAGAGATATTACCCAATTCAGAGACTGCCAAGAAAGGGGTGGTCAAGTGTCAGGGGCCAACACTATGTCAGTACTAACCTAACCCTATCAGAACAATCAGTGCAGCTTCCTCTATATTCCACTGTGTTGAGGTCTGAGTAAGATTTTACCAGGGAAAAGGGGAATTCTGATGCTTAAATAAAAGGTGTGAGAACTATCACCCAGATAAAATTAATGTATCAGATATATGGCAATCATAATATACAGATTTTTAGGAAGTAGACATATTAAATGCAAATTTAAGCTTGATTTCCACTGCTGATTACAAAATTATAGCAATTATCAAAAATGATATATTCCTATGATCTATTCTGCAGAAAGTTCATTCTTAAAAGTTTGAAGATAAACCACAGAAAGAAGAATTCTACTCTTGAAATTGTATGATTTCAGAACTGGTACTAGTAATATTTAGGTGACGGAAGATAGAAAGTGTTTATTTGGAATCTTTACTCTGGGAGAAGAGGTTGGGTAAGTTAAAACAAGCCAGGCAGTCTGGGCTCTGACAATGCTCCCATCCCAATTTAATCAGAACAGTTCTGCTTTCATGACACACACTAAGTGTTGTTTTTTTTTGAAAATCATATCTGAAAAAGAATTCCTTAGGGGTGGGGAAAGGCTTGCAACAAGTGCTCAAGTGGAAGAGAAGGCAGAGTCTGACGGAAGGGGGATTTACGGATGAACAATTGTCAGAGCAGGCATCTGATGGTACAAGGCAGGATCTTGTGCTCTCAGTAGCTCCCGACAATAGGTTTTCTAAAACCAAAGCCACTACTTCTCCTTAGAAACCCAGAAAATTAGCTCATGGGAGAATCATGAAGAGTCAGCTCTAAGGACAAAATCAAATTTAGTATGAGGTTCAATCTCCTAATCCAGATGTATTCAAATGAAGGTGCCGGCCAAGATAACAAAGCAAACTCTTTGTACAAAAACAAAGGAATTACTAATATAGATTTTTTTCCTATTTGATAATGAGAAGACAGAAGAAAGGTACAAGGAAGAGGATGGTACTGAGGTCCATATAACTGAGAGACAGATGTCCTACTTCTGAGTGAGGAATAGGAGATTCTATATTATCATTGTTATTAATAAGGCTGAGGTTAGCTGCTCTATTTTACATGATAAAAAAGCAAAAGTTGGCTTGGCGCCTGTGGCTCAAGCGGCTAAGGTGCCAGCCACATACATCTGAGCTGGCGGTTTCGAATCCAGCCCGGGCCCGCCAAACAACGATGGCTGCAACCAAAAAATGGCCGGGCGTTGTGGCGGGCACCTGTAGTCCCAGCTACTTGGGAGGTGGAGGCAGGAGACTTGCTTGAGCCCATGAGTTGGAGGTCACTGTGAGCTGTGATGCCACGGCACTCTACCCAGGGTGACAGCTTCAGGCTCTGTCTCAAAAAAAAAAAAAAAAAAGTTTGAGGCTCAGCGCCCGTAACTCAGTGAGTAGGACGCCAGCCACATACACCGAGGCTGGCGGGTTTGAGCCCAACCAGGCAAGCTAAACAACAATGACAACTACAACAAAAAGAAATTGCCGGGTATTGTAGCGGGCGCCTGTAGTCCCAGCTACTTCGGAGGCTGAGGCAAGAGAATCGCTTAAGCCTGAGAGTTTGAGGTTGCTGTGAGCTCTGACACCACAGCAACACTTGAGGGCCGTCAGCTTGAGATTATCTCAAAAAAAAAAAAAAGAAAAGCAAAGCAAAGTTGAAAACAAAATGAATTTCATTATTACAGTAGAAATTTTCTTACAAAAGTTTAATGACTCAAAAAATTAGAAAGGGCTAAGCTTGGCATCGCACGCCTGTAATCACCTTAGCACTTCAGGAGGTCAAAGCGAGATCACCTAAGGCCAGGAGTTAAAACCAGTCTGAGCTGGTGAGACATTGTGTCTCTTAAAAAAAAGAAAGAAAAGGGAAGAAAAGATTAGAAAAGAATATTAGCTGGGACTGATGGTATGCCTGAGCCTAGGAGGATCTTTCTTATTTTTGAGACAGAGTCTCACTTTGCTGCTGCTGGTGGAGTGCCATGGAGTCACAGCTCACAGCAACCTCAACCTCTTGGGCTTTAGCCATTCTCTTGCTTCACCCACCTCCACAGTAGCTGGGACTACAGGTGTCTGCCACAACGTTCAGCTATTTTTTAAAGACAGCATCTCGTTCTTGCTTAGACCTGGTCTTGAACCCGTGAGGTCAGGCAATCCACCAGCCTCGGCCTCCCAGAGTGCTACAATTTACAGGCGTGAGCCACTGTGCCCAGTTTTTTTTTGGTTGCAGTTTTGGCCAAGGCTGGGTTCGAACCCACTACCCTTGGTATATGGGACTGGTGCCCTACTCCCTGAGCCACAGGTGCTGCCCAGTGAGCCTGGGAGTTTAAGTGACCTAAGATGATAATACTACTGCACCCTAGCCTGGTCAACAGAGTGAAGGCCTGCCTCAAAACAAATACCAAGAAAACAAAGACTTGCACATGAAATATATATATATAAATGTTTTAAAACTTACAAATGCTACTCTCTTTAATATTTTCACTATTTATATAAAATGACTTGACATGGTTTATGATATAAAAACAGATACAAAGAGATCAAGGATATTCAGAAGGAAATTACAGACAAATGTTCCAGGAATGAGAGATGAAAGTTACTGTAACTGAGAACTTAATCTGATTTTGAGCTTAGCACCAGGAAAGCACTATCCCACAAGAGGAGAGTTAAAGACTTGCTTTGTAGTTCTCTTCAAAGCTGTTGCTGTGTATGGACTGTATCTCACAAATGTGATGCTACTATCAACATTACAGCAAAATTAATCACCTGTTTTACATCAATATAAGGATTCCACTTACTTTCAAGAAAGAAAACTAGCAAATTAATGAACTGAGCTTTAACTTATATTTCTGCCACTAGATTAATATGTTTGACTTTGATCAAAATCCTTTACTGGCCATGAGTGAGTTAAAATTCATTTGGATTTCCAGAGCAGGAACTCAGGCTCAGTTTTGTCCAGCTGATATTTAAAAATAAAGCCCTAAGTCAAAAAAATGTTTATGGTAAACAAAATTTCAGTAATTTTCTAAATTCTCTTATCCGTAAACAATAGCAGGTAAGAATCTTTACATATTAAACTTGTAGTCATGTTAAAAAAGTAGTGAAGAGAATTAATCACAGATAATCAAATCAAAAAGAATGGAATCGAAAGGAAGGAACTTGTTATTAGATATATTTTAAACATAATTCTGAATTACTTCAGACATTCTGTAATAACCTACATGCTAAAAAGAACACGTTTTCCCCCTATTTTTTTGAGTTTTTGAAAACTTTCTCCTAAATTCCTTCTATCTATATTAGGTCCTAAGTTTCTTTTATTTTATTATTATTATTTTTTTTTGTGACAGAGCCTCAAGCTGTCACCCTGGGTAGAATGCCATGGCATCACAGCTCACAGCAACTTCCAATTCCTGGGCTCAAGTGAGTCTCCTGTCCCCGCCTCCCAAGTAGCTGGGACCACAGGCGCCTGCCACAACGCCCGGCCATTTTTTGGTTGCAGCCATCATTGTTGTTGGGCGGGCCCGGGCTGGATTCGAACTCGCTAGCTCAGGTATACGTGGCTGGCGCCTTAGCCACTTGAGCCACAGGCGCCGAGCCCCTAAGTTTCTTTTAGATACTTTTTTAAAAAGACTGAGAAAAATCTTAGCCAATTAGCCCATTAAAACACTTACTGAGGTGTGCTCTTTTGATCTCACATAGAAGAGGCTGAAGTATCCACTATATTTAATCAGCAATTAAAATAATGCACAAAAGGAAAGAGAAGGAAGGAAAAAGTGATGTGAGAAGGAGACAGACTCCATTTGGAGAGCCAGGCACTGGGAAACTCAAGGTTGGATCAGGAGACTCTCTGTAATAAGAGCAAATGGCAGGAGGGAGGGAGAAAGGCTCACACCCTAATGTCATCTCAAAGGAATATTAATACTGTTAATTCAGACAAAACAATTGTTGTAAACAAAATAGTAAAGGGCATGCAGTTATTTGTGAGGGGCAAAGAAATATGATCAGAAGGAAATAAAGACGGTTGGGCCAGTTAACTGACAAAACTATTAGATGAAACCAGATTAGAACTTTTGAGTCTACGCATAGAAAAAAATAGATATATTTTAATTAACAGCAAGACTAGCAGTTCTGAAGGTCTTTGTAATTCATGTTCTAATTTTTAAAGTTTTGTGGGACAAGCCCAAAACCAAGAATTTGTAGGGATATCATCCTTTAAAATTTATGTAATACATTATTTTATTGGTGATGACTTTCTGCTTGGCCCCTTTAGTTAGGTATTTATATAATAAATATATGTGCAGGATTCACAGAAGATATGATAAACTCAGTGCACAATTCTGAGACTAATAGTCTATACAGTATTCTGGGCAATGCTACTGTATAAAGTAATGGTATCCTCCAAAAAAATATTTTACCCTAATTAAAGATTCCTTGAAGGGGAAGCTAGTTGCTTCGGATTTCTATGTCTGCAGTATTATACTAATCATATAGGAACAGTCCTTGAAGGTGAAGTAATCCATTTAAGCAACCTGATAGTATCTTAAGATATCCCTTCAAGGTCCCATAACTTGTGCCTCTCAGTCCTATGCCTTAAGTGTGCCACACCAAAATGACTGAGGAAGAGGACAAGAGAAATTCTAGCGTGCACAGGGAGAAACTTTCAAAATTTAACACAAATACCGGAACTTGTTCTAGAGAGAATGCCCTGTCTGTATGCCACTTTGTCAACCCTGCTTTGGGAGACAGCATAAAGGACCCTGTAGCCACTTGGGAGAAGGCACCCATTGCCCCCACTCAATACTGCACTGTCACATCCAGGGCTTGCTTCTGACAGATCTCAAACACTTGAGAAGTTATTCTGAAGAGTTGTAAATGCTATGTTCTACATTAATACCTGTCTACTAATATATTTAAATACAATTAAACAAGATGATGTGTTGTGTAGGAAAAGATAAGATTGCTACAGAGCAAGATTATCAGGAATATTCTGAGAATGAGTAAAATGAAACTTCAGGCAGCACAGTGATGGGGATATTTCTGATAAAATTTATGCTTGAATGCATCAGCTCTAAATTTTGATATTTAACCCTTGGCGGGGGGTTATTTCTTTTAAATGAATTTAAGTGAACAAACTGAAATTGGGCGAATAATTCATATCCATGTATTAGATATCTATCACCATCTTCTATTCTACAGCAAGCATCTTGACTTGTCGAAAACAAGGAGAAAATAGGAAGTTTTTTAAATGACTCAGTACTCTCCAGAACGGCAAAATCTCCCCTTGAATTAATAAAGACTTTCTTTTTTTTTTTTGAGACAGGGCCTCAAGCTGTCACCCTGGATAGAGTGCTGTGGCATCACAGCTCACAGCAACCTCCAATTCCTGGGCCCAAGTGAGTCTCTTGCCTCCGCCTCCCAAGTAGCTGGGACTACAGGTGGCTGCCACAACGCCAGGCCATTTTTTGGTTGCAGTTGTCATTGTTGTTTGGCAGGCCGGGCTGGATTCGAACCTGCCAGCTCAGGTGTACGTGGCTGGTGCCTTAGCCCATTGAGCCACAGGCGCCGAGCCCCGAATTAATAAAGACTTAATCGAAGGTGTTAAAACCCACCAATACTTTGACTTCCTGCTTGGCCCCCTTAGTTAGGCATTTATATAATGAATGCCTTTTTCAAGGTGTTAAATAAAACCCACCAAAGAATTGAGCTTACAGCTCATCTTATATTCAGTCAACTCACTTACTAGGGAGCAAAGGGCTCATCAGCTTAGGTGACGGACAGAACATTTATCATTATAGTGACTGGAAGGTAGCGGGAGTTTAGGAAGTGGGCAAGTAGGCTAGAAAGGTAATGGAGCTGCCTGTACCTTCTGGAGCCCCACTCTGGCATGAGGGGGGTAGACCAGGCCTGTCACAGGCGAGGAAGAGGACTGGGACTTAAAAAGACTGTGGTAGAGGAGATGGGCCCCTAGCAAGAAAGGAACCCTGGAGGAAGAAATGCACATGTGTATGTGGAAGGGGGGAGTAGGGAAAGGAGTAGGAACTAGAAGGGAGTCTAAGCTATTTCTTCTAGAAGCATTTTAATAAGGTCAAAGGCTACATGGGGGAGAAGAGTAAAGGAAATGAAAGAGAAATTGTGTGGATTTCTGACTTTTTATGCTTTTCTGGTTTCAGAGGGGGAGTGGTTTTTCAGGATCATCAGGTCTGCAAAATGGCCCAGGCACTGCCCCGGTGTCAGGGGAGCTTCTCCTAGGAGGATCTTGGGGTCCATTGCCTCTGCTCTGCTCATGTGGTTTCCTTATCCTTGAAGAGCTTCCCATCTAGACTCTACCTAGTTGGTTTCTATTTATTCTTATTTTTTTTTTTTTTTGAGACAGAGTTTTAGTATGTCACCCTCGGTAGAGTACTGTGGTGTCACAGCTCACAGCAACCTCAAACTCTTGGGCTTAAGAGATTCCCTTGCCTCAGTCTCCCAAGTAGCTGGGATTATAGGTGTCCACCACAACGCCCAGTTATTTTTTTGTTGCAGTTATTTAGCTGGCCCGGGCCAGGTTCGAACCCGCCACTCTCGGTGTATGTGGCTGGCACTATAACCAATGTGCTGTGGGCGCCAAGCCAGGTTTCTATTTATTCTTTACGGTTCAGTTCACATCCTTTGTTATGACAAAACTAGTTTCTCCCTGTCATCCTACCTATTCAGTTATTCACTGTACACTAATACCTAGGGAAGAACACCTTTTAAAAGGGTTTCTCATGATGTGTATCACATATTTTGTCTCACAAAACTACATTATTAATAGTTTCTTTGTGATTTTACATTTGGATACAAAAAAATTGGAAGAAAGATCTTTTATTTTTTCAATTATCAGGTCAAGTTACCAATTTAGGTAACATGTTTCTATCAGGTTGAACCATCTGACAATGTCAACTATTTTTGAGATGCAAAACTAGACATTTGTATGGTGCAACTAACGTGAAAATTGGATGAAACTAATAATTTTCCCGTGTTTAAAATAATTTCAAATTGCAATTTCACTTTCACTTATAAAACAGAAGTTATTTTTGGCTATTAAGTATAATAATGTAACAGAAGCATTTCAATGACAAGGTATAAAACAAACATCTTCTAAAGATAAGATGCTTAGGTGTTTTTGTGCCTTTAGATTTAAATAATACTAATCATTTTAAAATAAGAAGGTGAGAAATTCCATACTTACATGTTTAAAACAGGTGACTGGAGCTGCTATAAAGCTATTGCTATTTATGTAGTTACCCCAGCTGAAACCTTCCATGGAGACTGCTGAAATGAAACAATTTTAGATACATTACAATTCTCAAATATTTGATTTATAAGAAGGCTATTATTGTTAAAATGTGATAGAACATAAAATGAATTTAGTCCCTTTAAGGAAAGTTTTCTATTTTTCTGTAAGAATTAAATAACTTCTCTAAATAACATGACCTTTAGCTTATATCATACTGGCAAACAAATAACTGTTTCTTTGACTGTTCTATACATCACACATGCTCCTTGGAAAGTGAAATACAAGCTCTCTAGTTAGGGGAGCAAAGAACAGGTGCGAGAAGTGTCCGCCTGCTGTGGCTGCATCTGTGTTTTTATTCCCACATAGCTCTTACTATCTACTTCAGTGAGTTATCTACCTAACATCTACCATCTAATACCTTCCCTAGCGTTTTTTTTTTTGTAGACAGAGCCTCAAGCTGTCAACCCTGGATAGAGTGCTATGGCATCACAGCTCACAGCAATCTCCAATTCCTGGGTTCAAGCGAGTCTCCTACCTCCGCCTCCCAAGTAGCTGGGACTATAGGCATCCTCCACAATGCCCGGCCATTTTTTGGTTGTAACTGTCATTGTTGTTTGGTGGCCCCTGGCTGGATTCGAACCCACCAGCTCAGGTGTACGTGGCTGGCGCCTTAGCCACTTGAGCCACAGGCGCTGAGCCATTCCCTAGTGTTTTTAATTGCCTTACTTCCTATTTACCTTGTTACCTCTGTACTCCTTTTAACAATCTTCCATTAGAAATGATCTTTTCCCTCAGTCTCTACTACTTTCCTCTTCTTAAACCTTTTAAAGACTGCTATATGTCCCATTTCTTTGCCTGTTATCTCCACAATGCTGTCTACCAGCCACAGAATAGAGTATCAGTACATAAAAAATAATAAACCTAATAAAAATATTAAGATAATTATGACAAGCAGTGGCTAGCTGCAGCATAGAATGTCAGTACATAAAAAATAAATAATAAACCAAATAAAAAAAATTAAGGTAACTGTCACAAGCAGTGGAACTCACACATGCAACTATTCTCTTTAGAATATCATTTACTGAAATCAAAACCATCATCAGGAAGGCTAGAGTCCTAATGTGCTAACAAGGTACAGAAACAGCTTAATTAAACAGAGTAGAAACTTGAAATGTTATTAATTAAAACTAAATGAATCAATAAAATTTCACCTGTTACATTCACCAATATTACCTGCTTTTGTCTTTGCTTGATTTTGCAAGGTAGCTTGATACTGAGCATATGCAGCAAGTTTAGCAACTAAAGGTTGTTTCTGAAGAACTTTTGCTTTCTTTGTTGGAGGCTTACCCTAAAACAAGAAGAGTTAAGTAAATAGGATTCTTTTTTATCCCCCCACCATTGAAATTTAACTTGATTGCACACTACTCATTCTGCTTAAGTAAATGTTGAGGGTTTAGAAAATTATTAAAGCAGAGGAAACATACAAGAAATTTTAACATGAAAATTTTTTTCTGGAGTTCTGCTACAATGTACATATCTAGTATGAGTAGCAGAGCTGGCGTAGACTAAAATAGCAATATGCAAATTAATATGTTAATAAACATTATATCCCATAAGGTGTTAAAATATAGGCTGTGGTGGGTACTTGATTCCTTCTTATAGTAGACAGAACCAGTGGTTATTCACTCATGCAGGTTGCCAAGCATTGCTATTTATATGGTAAGAAAAGATAATTTAATGTTCAAAGAGCAAGTGACTGAGGTTTATACCTTTAGTGCTAACGCAAAAGATCAATGACAAAATGACCATGGGCCAAATTCACAGTGTGACAAACTGCCATCCATGTGGGCACAGACCACTGCTCGGGATCTTTAGGCACTGTCTCTCTGAAATATAGAAATACATCTGAGTGATGTATTTCCTTAATTTGGAGGATTTAAATAACCCTTCAGTGCTATATAATGATCCCAATAATAAATTAAACAAGAATAAGAAGAATGTGATCATCTAATAACAGATACTGCAAAAATCAGTCATGTAGTGCCTTTTAAAAGTTGTTTATATGCAATGAGAGTAACGACTTAGTTAAGTTTCCAGTTGTTTTGCAGGCATAGACTAAAACAGGCTGTGATGAACATTTAAAGCAACATGATTTTCTTTCCATACCATGAATGTTTTCAAAAAGATTAGTTGGAGTAACCAAATACATTTGGTCAAGGTATCAAATGGGTTGTATTCAAAAGTACAAAGCAAGGATGTGGTAACATACAACCAGACATTAAATCATTTCCCCCCAAATGTTAAAGATTCTATCTTCATGTTAAAAGGAAACAAGGGGGATAAAGAAAATGACTTCAATTTCTGTATATAAAAACTTATACTTATGTGGAAAAACGATAGGTATTTTTAATTCACTTATATAAACAACTCAGTTTATGTCCGTTTAAAATAGTTCTTCAATTTTAAACACAGAACAATCATTGGAGCTTATACATTTCCTAAAATTGGAGGGTGTAAGATAATAACTGGCCAAATGGGCAGAGGTGGAGTGCAGTGAATCACAATCAAATGACAGAAAAAACAATGAAAGCCATAAAAGTAACACATATAAAGAGTAAGAAGGTTTCTGTACCGTTACCTGAAGTCTGGCCAAAATGCTTGCCTTCTTGGAATTTGACGAGTAACTTCTGGAACACGAAACACTGCAGAAACGCTTTGTTTTAGAGTAGAAAGCATCTCGAACACCAACCATCCCACACATCTCACAGGTAGCTAATTAACAAGATAAAAACACTGGTATTATGATCATATAATAAAAGAAATCTTTTTATCTAAATGTTTAATAACACTTTTTCCATCTAAAGACTTTAATTTAAAAATGTTCCTTAAAGGCTCGGTGCCTGTGGCTCAAAGGGCTAAGACGCCAGCCACGTACACCTAAGCTGGCGGGTTCGAATCCAGCCCTGGGCCCGCCAAACAACAATGACGGCTGCAACCAAAAAAAAAAAAAAATGGCCGGGCGTTGCGGCGGGCGCCTGTAGTCCCAGCTACTTGGGAGGCCGAGGCAAGAAGACTCGCTTGAGCCCAGGAATTGGAGGTTGCTGTAAGCTGTGATGCCACAGCACTCTACCCAGGGTGACAGCTTGAGGCTCTGTCTCAAAAAAAAAAAGTACATGGTAAAATGTACAGGTTATATGCAAGTATTATACCATTTTATATAAAGGACTTGAGAATCTCTGAATTTCTGCGACTATAGGTGGTCTTGGAACCAATCCCCCATGGATACTGAGGGATGACTATACTTACAAACCTATGAAAATCATAGAAAAAAGATAAAAGTGCCAGAAGATTGGAGATGAACAAAGGGCACCTCATAGGAAAAAAAATCGGAATGGTTTCCTACTGTAAAAATTCTACAGTAGGGTAGGGTGCTCATACTTGTATTCCTAGCACTGTGGGAGGCTGAAGCGGGAGGATCACTTGAGCTCAAGAGCTCCAGACCAGCCTGAGCAAGAACAAGACCCCATCTCTACTAAAAATAGAAAAAGTAGCTGAGTGTCTGTAGTCCCAGCTAGTTGGGAGGCTAAAAGAGGACGATAACTTGAATCCAGGAGTTTGAAGCTGCTAATGAGCTATGCTGATATTAGGGCATTCTGGCCTGGGGTAACAGAGTGAAACTCTGTCGGGAGGGAACAGAAGTACATACAGCAGAAGCAAATTTCCATGACTAGGATGCAAGGTACATCAAGACAGGGACCTTATTCCATGTCGTACACTTCTGCATCTCTAGTATTTAAAACAGATGCTAGTTGGGCGGTGCCTGTGGCTCAGCGAGTAGGGCGCCGGCCCCATATACCGAGGGCTGCGAGTTCAAACCCGACCCCAGCTGAACTGCATCAAAAAATAGCCGGACGTTGTGGCGGGCGCCTGTAGTCCCAGCTACTCGGGAGGCTGAGGCAAGAGAATTGCCTGGAGGCAATTCTGGAGCTGGAGGTTGCTGTGAGCTGTGACTCTACGGCACTGTGAGCTGTGACTCTACGGCACTCTGAGGGTGATAGAGTGAGACTCTGTCTCTACAAAAAAAAAAAAATATATATATATATATAAAAATAAAACAGATGCTAGCATTAATAAAGCTTCAATGAACTTTATGATAAGAGTACTGGACTGATGTAACTAAACCATGCATAAGAAGAATATAAAACAAGAGGGGTTAACATATTTGATTAATTCCATTATGGAGCTTTGCCAATCAGGATTGAGGAATTTCAGCTAGAGTGGAAGATACTCAGGTTTTAACTGGTAGGATGACCACACTAATGGATCCTGATAAATGAAGTTTTTTGAAACTTCAAAGGCTTGTGTTTCAAGCCTTGTGATTTTCAACTTTTTAATCAAAAGAGAATAGAACCAATAAGGCAGAATTATCAAAACTGAAAATGATATAAAACTGGAAGATTATTAGATGACAAAGCATTCATCATTAGGTGGCAGAATTAGTAATCAGAAATTTCTAAGACCAAAAGTAAACTAAAGAAAAGGTTAGCCTGCATGAGGTGGTTCACACCTGTAATCCTAGCACTCCGGGAGGCTGAGGCAGGTGGATTGCTTGAGCTCTTGAGTATGAGAGCAGACCGAGCAAAAGCGAGATCCTGTCTCTACTAAAAAAAAAATAGAAAAATGGAGGCAAGAGGATCACTTTAGTCCAAGAGTTGGAGATTGCTGTGAACTAAGACACCACAGCACTCTACTGAGGGTGACAAAATCAGACTCTGTCTCTGAAAAATAAAATAAAATAAAATAAAATAAAATAAAATGAAATAAAGAAGAAAAATCAACTGCAAAAATACAAGACTGCTTTAAACTGCTTTAGTTTATTTGATTAAGATCAAAGGATACCGGTTATTTGCAAATTCAGTACTATTTTCAAAAAAGCAAAAGTGGCACAAATGGAAACACAGTGTCCTGAAAAAGGGAGATAAAGACTTGACTCTCTTCTGTGCTCACACGTTGACTGACCATTTGCTTCAGGTGTTTTCTACAATGTGGAGCTTTCAATGGCAAAACGAGGATACTCCCAGGCAAATCAATCAGGACAAGCTGTCATCCTACCACTATGTAATCTGAAGTATCTGCAGAAGACCAGGATATTGATGAATTAAACCACTGTGATACCATGAGGACTGGGTGAAGCAATTATGGCTTCTTGGTATGTCCTGAAAACACACGAGAACCAAGTGTCCTCTCTCCCTACTGTCTAGCCACTTCTGACCAATGGGTATTCTCAGAACTAAGTGTTCTAGTATGGAGAAAAGAGAAGTCATAGAACAAGGATTAGAATTACTCAGTCTGGCTTTAAACAACAAAAGTTAAGACCAAAAGATAAACGAGCATGCATAATTTTGGTTCAATATAAAGAATATTCTAATAATCAGAAACTAAAAAATGACACTCTTGGCTTGGCACCTATGGCTCAAGCGGCTAAGGCACCAGCCATGTACACCTGAGCTAGCGAGTTCCAATCCAGCCTGGGCCCACCAAACAACAATGACGGCTGCAACCAAAAAATGGCCGGGCGTTGTGGCGGGCGCCTGTAGTCCCAGCTACGTGGGAGGCAAAGGCAGGAGACTCGCTCGAGCCCAGGACTTGGAGGTTGCTGTGAGCTGTGATGCCACGGCACTCTATCCAGGGTGACAGCTTGAGGCTCTGTCTCAAAAAAACAAAAACAAAAAACAAAGACACTCTTTCTGAGTCAGAGAATACTGTCTCACTAGGCATTTTGAAACAGAAAATTCTTTTTGAGAGAGTCTTACTCTATTCCCCAGGCTAGACTTCATGCAGTGGCCGGATCATAGCTCATAGCAACCTCAAACTAGGACCCTAGGTTGAAGTGATATTCCTCTCTCAGCCTCCAAGTAGCTGAGATTACAGGTGCCTGCCACCACACCTAACTAATTTTTCTTCTTTTTTTGCAGTTTTTGGCCAGGGCCGGGTTTTAACCCGTCACCTCCAGTATATGGGGCCAGCACCCTACTCCTTGAGCCATAGGCACTGCCTACTAATTTTTCTATTTTTAGTAGAGACAGGGCCTCACTCTTGCTCAGGCTGGTCTCGGAACTCCTGAGGTCAAGTGCTCTTCCTGCCTTGGCCTCCAGAGTGCTAGCATTACAGACTTAAGCCACTGTGCCTGGCCCATAACAACTTCTTACAAGTAGTTTTCTGGGCCATGTGTGGTGGCCTATAGTCCCAGCTACTTGGGAGACTGAGGCCGGAGAATTGCCTGAATGCAGGAGTTTGAGGCTACAGTGAGGTATGATGATGCCACTGCACTGTAGCCCAGGCAACAGAGACCTGTCTCAAGAGAAAAAGAAATTGTTATAGAAGAGGTAGTCCTACCTTGACATCTCTTTCAACTCTATGTCTATGATCTTATACACTTTCAGTTACATAGGGATTTCTTTTTTATTTGAGACAGAGTATCACTTTGTCACCCTTGGTAGAGTGCTATGGAATCATAGCTCATAGCAACCTCAAACTCTTGGGCTCAAAAGATCCTCCTATGTCAGTTTTTCTGAGGCTAGTCTTGCTCATTCTTGCTCAGAGTAGTCTTGAACTCTTGAACTGAGCCACAGGCACCACTCACTAATTTTTCTATTTTTAGTAGAGACAGGGCCTCACTCTTGCTCAGGCTGGTCTCTTGAACTCCCTGAGCTCAAGTGATCCACCTGCTGCGGCCTCACAGTATTAGGATTATAGGCCTGAGCCACTGCACCCGGCCAAAGAAACAAAGTGATTTCTTTTTTTTTTTTGAGACAGAGCCTCAAGCTGTCACCCTGGATAGAGAGCCGTGGCATCACAGCTCACAGCAACCTCCAATTCCTGGGCTCAAGCGAGTCTCCTGCCTCTGCCTCCCAAGTAGCTGGGACTACAGGCGCCCG
>CAUYRH010125188.1:0-26648 GCA_963574655.1 Perodicticus potto | reverse complement strand
CCACCACGGCCGCCCTGCCCCAGGCTGGCAACTTCAGCCCCTGCGCGCCACCTGTGGAAAGCACAGCCACTGCCCCCCTGACCTCTAGGACTGCAGTTTCCCACCAGTTGAATCTAGGGCATCTCTTGAACCGTCTCTCTCGAAACCTTTCTTCTCAGAAGCTTCAAATTCTGGCAGGTAGAAGTAACAGTCTCTGGGCCGTCCACTCGGCACAGAGTGGGAAGAATCTTACAGCTAGCAAGTTTCTTGATTTTGTGTCGTAGTTTGTATTTTAAATTACTGTTTTTCAACCCGTTACTACATTGACGGAGGCATGGGGTGGCTGGACACCATTCTCGTGGTGAGCGCCTCTTGTGTCTGACTCCTGGCTGCGGCCGCCCCTTCTCCCTCCACGCCTACGGCCTTGGCGTGTGTGGGCAGACACACAGGCTCTACCTGGCGGAGCAGGGGCAGCTCTACAATGTGGACAAATATGGAAATGAAGCAACAGCTCAGACCCGCTGGGAAGCCCACGCCACAGAGTACGAGGAGTAAACAGGCCTCCTGCACGAGTATGCTTGCTGAGTTCTTTTCTGTACTTCATAGTTTACGGGGTTTCAAAACCTTAAGAGGAGGCATCACCTGCTGAATTTTGTACAGCCATGGATGTCAACCTCAGAAAACAAAAACCAAAAAGATGCCTCCGACGTGATCTGCCTCGATCATGATCGAATCAGTTTTCTCTTTTCCTGAGTTGAGAAGAGACATCTGGTCTTAACCAAGAAGGTGGTCACACCTACCACATCTGTGTTGGTGATCTTGGCCAGCAGCTCGGTCAGGGCGTCGCAAGTGAGCGAGCTCACTTCCTCATCCTGCTGCAGCCCACAGATGGCTGCGCCCACACTTCCAGTTGCGATCATGGATGGCGGGTACATGGCGAACTTAAAGTCTGCAAGGGGTGAGAGGCAGAAGGTCAGGGCAGAGAGAATTTAGACCCAGAAGAGTCCGTCCCCCAGCCTGCAGATACTCAGAAATAGGATGGCAGAGGGTCAGCGGCACGAGTGGCCCCTCACTCTGTGGGTGCATCCTCCCTGAAGTCATTCCTTCACAAGAAGGCTTTTATTTATTTGTCAGCACTATGGCTGCTCCAGATTTAAAACGAGGAGACTGAGGCAAGGAAGGAAGAGAGGTTATCTGAGTGCACACAATGAATTCACAGAGGACTCAAGGGCTCTAACCCCCTAAGTCCCGCCATCCAAAGCAGGGTTAGCAGGTGCAAGGTACCATTCTGGCCTCTGGTTGCAACAGCAGTGTGGGCCACATGTGCTTTGGTGTGGAGGTGATGGTGAGAACAGGGTGGAGGGGGTCTGGGATCAGCACGTAGGACACCACGTGTGCTAGGCAGGTAGAGTAAGCCAAGGGCTCTAGGTGTAGGAAGGAGGAAAAGATACAAAGAAGTAGGGGAATCAGGCAAAATTTTAGAAAGAAAGATAATCCAGATGGGATCCTGTCACATTCTTTATATAAGCATCAAAGGAAATCAAGTGACAGAAGCAGCAATACAAGGAGTGAGCAAGTGGAGACCATGTTTCACCCAGTTCCAGCTTCTGGCCCAACGGCAAGGATCCTCACAGAACATCAGGGCAGGAGCAGGACTTGAACCGAGCACCAAAGATCACCCACAGCATCCTAATCAGATGCATGACTTGGTCTAGACTATATGACTCACTGGCCTGAAGGCACCATTTTCTTGTTAGAAAAAAAAGCGGTTGCTACATAGAAGTGCAAAATAAAGATAAACTTGAGGTGTCTAAACCTCCTCCACTTTCATTTATCTGCGAGCAAATACAGAGAATGCTCCTATGCACTAGAGAGCTCAGCCTGGAGACCAGATACCTCGTTTCCCCCCGAGCTGTCTCCTAAAGGAGCTGAGTGACCATGACCCAGTAAGACAAGGTAAGGCCAGCCACACCTTCCACCTGTTACCGCTGCTACCGGCAGCCAATGACCAACACGGACAACGCCTTACGGGTTCTGTACTGTTTAATTCACATTTCAACTGTATAAGATGCCCCCAAGTATGACTAATGTTGTGAGTAACAAACCTGACGCTTCTGAGAGTTTAAGTTGCCCTGCCTTGTGTTGGTACGTTAGGGAGGTGACAATTTAATCAGTCATCCTGGTGACAGCTCTAGAGTGGAGCAAATCTTCCAGAGTGTACGACCTCCAGTCTTAGCATCACTCCAGTGGGTTATCGTACAGAGAAGTGGGGGGTGCGCACAAGTGCAGGAGGTAGCGTACAACAGGGAAACATGCCTTTCTCTTTACTTACAGCAGAACTATTAGATAGAGCGTACCAAAAAACAGAACCCCTAGCATTTCTCTTTCATCCTACACGAGGCTCTATCACAGAAACATTTTCTACTGAAGCACTTCTAATGGTGAGCCTCTTGCCCCCAGCATCAAGTCAGAGCGTTCTTAGAAACACGGTGGGTCCCTGAACCACGAGCATCCCTGCCTTCCAATCCCGGCTGAATCCCATGAACACACAGCAAACCCGGCCGTCAGCCTGTCTCCTTGGCTCTCTTTCCTTCGCCCCCTCACCAGTTCCACCTCTTGTGAGCCGTATGTTATGGTGCTCTGCCCCAGCCCCTCCTCCACCGCCTCTGCCCCCTGGATAACAAAGCCAGCCTCCCTGCCTCCTGCTCTGCTGTAGGTCTCCTCCACATGGGTCACAGGAGAGTGTTTCTCTGCCCAATAACCTCGTTAGCTCCCCCCTGTGACATTCATAACACAAAGAGGCAGCCAGCCCATGGCCCTGGGCCCACAAAGGCCCTGGGTGGGAGCATCTGGCAGGGAAGGGGTAGGAGAGCATCCCCAGCCCTCCTTTTCCTCTGCCACAGGCCACAGACCTGGAAGCACCCCTCACACCAGCCTATCTTTATTGTTCCACTGCTTGCAAAACCAACTCTTGTTTTTAGCACAAGAATTAACTTCTGGAAGCCAGTGGCCATGTATGGAACAGGCACAGGAGTTACAGGAGGGGACTCAACCTCCCTCTTTGTTTTATTTATTTATTGAAACAGAGTCTCACTTTGTCACCCTTGATAGAGTTCCATGGCATTCTAGCTCACAGCAACGTCAAACTCTTGGGCTCAAGTGATCCTCTTGCCTCAGCCTCCCAAGTAGCTAGGACTACAGGTGTCCAGCACAATGCCCGGCTCTTTTTAGAGACCAGGTCTTGTTCTGGCTCAGGTTGGTCTTGAACTCCTAAGCTCAGGCAATCCACCCACCCAGACTGCTAGAATTACAGGCAGAGCCAACCCCAGGTGCCTCTTTGTCTTACTAAGAAAAAACTCAGAGGAGTCCTCATGGGGCCACTGTCCTCTGGAACAGCGGAATTGGGGGGGGGACACTGTGCATGAACTAGTCTGCCCCTCTGCAGTTCCAAGTGGCAGTGAGCTCCCAGCACAAGAGCCACCCTTCTGCTGTCACTATAGCAGAAGGGCAGTATCTTCCTTTTGACCCCAGACATTGAGGTAACATCAGCCCACAAGCTGAGCTAGACTATGGGACCATTACCAAGTCACTTCCTCACCCCAACCCCCTGCATTCCAATTTGTCTCTTAATAAGGGGTTGGGTAAGATCGGTGTTTTTCAAACTTCTAGTTGCAACTCAGTAACGGGTCATAAAATTCATTTGTGGGTCGTGACCAGCAGTTTTGGTTGTTGTTGTTCTTTAATGGAATCAAGTAGGGTAGAAAAGTATCAGAAGGCACCTCAGGGAGAAAGAGCAAATACTGTTTGGGGAAACTTTTCTATCAGTTTGATGTATCAGTATCCTGAGTTGTATTACAGAACATATTTTTTCCTTCATGGCTTAGGTCAAAGAGTTTATAGGGCAGGGTAACCTCCCAGGAGGCTTCCAGCTCTACTTTGCTCTTACTTGAGGGTCTGAAAGGGGAATAATTCCCAAGAGTTTCAGTAAGAGACAACAGAACGTAGCACAGCTTCTGCCAGCCAGCAAAGCCACATAGCATCCTTTTCCACAGAACAGTGCTATCCTGTCTCCAAGACACCCACCTCTCCTCTAGTAGGAGAGAAAAACAGAGAAAGGAAACATTTCATTGTTGTGCTAGCTTCATCCCTTCCACTAGCTCTAGTCAGCTGCCCCCGCCACCCTCATCCATGGAAAACTCCACCCAGCCTATGCAGCCATTCTTGGAAATCTTCAATGTTAGATACCCAACAGGATAGGGGGAAACATTCACAGTATACACTTGGGAGAAGGCAGCAGAAAACTGACTGCATACATGCATGCTATGATGAAGATTCCAGCTGTCCATAAATATATAAATACATGGACATACATACAGTTGAACTGAAAGGATACAGAGGAACTGATCACTGTCCTGTTAGGTGGGAGAAACACAAATAATCTTGTAAAATTTTCTTTTCATGGTATAAATAAAAAGCAGGTAAAAATCTCTCAGAAATCTCTTAAGTCTCTTGGTCAAAAATGCCAACAAGCTATTGTGTGAATGCAGAAGACACTGGGGCGATGAGCTGTCTTCTTCACCCACAAGGAAACGTGAGAAGTTTATGACTTCTTGAGCGCTTTCCTTCTCTTGCAGCTGAGTGAGAAGAAATGAACAGTGATCTGTTCTGATCGAGTCATCGCAGTGTGTTCCTGCCTGTTCCCAGCAGCACAGATAAGCCCCCCCCAAAAGTACAACACTGTTCCTGTCTTAAAGAAGACACTCAGTCTTCTTAAGGCTGGGGCGTCAATTCAGTGACATAACACAACACAGTGTGCCATGAGTGGCTAGGGGTGTGCTACATGGTAACTTCTAAAAGAACTTCTCAAAGGAGGGAGGTGCTCTGGCAGAGAGGAGCTTAGAGACAATTCTTAAGAAGACTCTCCATTTGGACGGTAGAGCCAAACATCTTTGAGTTGGAAGGGGAATGCATGGAGGTTGGTGCCTCCACTTGGTGACTTATTCCCACCAGACCTAGGAGGGTCTCACCCCAGGCTGCCACATCTGGGGGTCAAAGCAAAGCAGGAGTAGCCACATATCCTGCCATGGGGGAAGCCATCTGAGGGCCTTGGCTTCTGGCTTACCTCCAACCAAAGCAGACATTTGAAGCAATGTAGTTTACTGGTTCAGAGTATTAGCCCTGGAGTCAGCCTGGGATTAGATCACTGTCCCACCACCTATCAACTGTGTGAAGATGATCAAGTTATATGACCCCTCTTGAGTCTCCATATTCTCACCTGCAAATGAGGAGAATAACTATATCCACCTCATAGTGTTGTTCTGAAGATGAACTGAAACAATTCATGTGAAATCACAGTGCCTACCTTAGGTAAGCAATAAACGTCATTGTCATCCTCACCCTTGGGACTGTGTTGGGCAGTTTTGACTGGCTGGAGATGCTACCTAGTGCCTGGGGTAGTGAGGAGACAGGCACCCAGCATCCCGGCACTGCAGGCAGATACCCAGAGCAGGCCAAGCATGCTGAGGCCAGGAAGAAATGAGGTCTCCATACTTCCTGGAGATTCTTTCACTAGTCAGTCATGTATGGGTCCCAGAAATGACTTCACTGAGCTCCCCAAGGCCTCCTGTTGCTTTGTCAGGATTGGGACAAAGAGAACTCCATAGAGGAATGGAAAAAACCACATGAACACACAGTGAACGTAAAACAGAGTTGGCAATTACGTTCCCAGCTCACCCACATTTACTTGAATGTGGTTCACCCAGAGCCAAGGAACAATGCCCATATACTAGGAGCATCAACATTTCCCTCAGCCCTCCTAATGAGGTGGTGGAGGCAAGGGACACACCCCAGGAGAATCCCAGCTCTCCTGATAAGCAGAGATTGCAGGTCTGGTGTGGTGTACATGCTTGTTCATGTTTGTGGTGGTGACGATGAGGTATTAATAAAAGGAACTTAAAATCCATCTGTTTGAATGGTCTCCTTTTACAGGCAAGTCCATGAAATCGGAGAGATTAAGTGATCTGTCTAATGTCACTCACTGTGAGTGTTAGGCTTGGGGTAAGATAGAGACTTTCAGGCTTTGGATCCAGAGCTTTTTGTAACTTACCAAAACTCAAATGGCTCCTCAAGGTCACCTTCCACACACTACCAAGGCTTTCATTCCCACAAGTAGGAGAAAGGCACTTCAGGGGCCAAAGTCCCAGCCAAGGTTGCAGCAGGCTGATCTTATACAAGTTGCTTATCCTTCCAAGGAAGCCACAGGAGCTCCCAGGGGTTCCAATGGCCTCCCTAATCTGGGAAAAGGCTGTGAGAAGCGCTCTGTATTCATCAAGTTGGTGTCAGCATTTCTTGGTGCCCAGTTCAGTTCAGCATTGAACATTTTGGTGTTAAGTACACGAGTGACTGCTGTGCTTTTATCCACCACTAGGGGGAGAGCTACTCCCTTCTAAGTAACCTGCAGCCAGGTGGAAGTTAAAAGGGCCAGGACCCAGGGTGTTTACTGGCCAGAGAGTGACGCACACACCTCATCTGCCCTAGAATAGGGTCAGCACACCCTGTCCTGGTGGGGGCACGACTGCCAAGACCGACGCAGCTCCACCAGCCTGGGTGGGAGGATAACAGGCAGCCTGCTACTTACGTACCTTACAGCCAGCTGGGAAGTGAGACAGTGAGCATCACACCGCCTGTCCCCATGGGGCTGGCAGTTCAGTACACCACTTCCCCTCCACGCATGACTTCCTGACTATGGAGGCAATGCAGAGGCTCACAGATGGAAAGACGGTTTTCACCTATCCCTTCTCAGCACCCACCAAGGTACATCTCCCATTCTGGATCAAAGACCAGGTCACCTAACTTCTCTGGACCACCAATGTCCCCATAGAACTTTGGGGATGGAAACTAAGGACAATAGAGCCAGGACACCAGGAAAGCACAGGGGGTTACTCGGACCAGGATTTGGGTCTCAGTCTGGAGAGCCGTGGAGGGGGCTACTCCCCTCCCATGAGATACAATCGGAGAGGGACAGCATCCTGGTGGGCTCCAGCACAGGGAGAGGAAGATGCAAGGTTCCTGGGGAGGGGCAGAAAGCACCTTCTCCAGCCCCATGCCAAATTCACATTCAACACCATTGCCTCTCTGGACTAACCGAATCATCTGTTGAACATGATATCACATGTCAAGAATCTCCAGACTGGGATCCCAACTCATCTCACTAGTCTGTCCTTGTTTGCAGACCTGGGGGCTCTAACAGTAGAGCTGTAGCCAGGGCCACTAAGCCTCGTTTCTGGGGCCCCAGCATCAATGCTCCCAGACGGGGAAGGCCAGGAGGGGCAGCTCTGAAGATCCCCACCTTCTCCCCAGTACCAGGCAGCTTGAGGCGTCTCTCCCCCCAAGAAGCCAAGATCAAGGAAGAGAAGGAGGACGCTGCTCTGCCCTGCCATCCTCTTACCCGAGTGCTGCAACGCCACTCCACTACCCTTCCCACGGCCCCTCTGTGCACTCTCTCCTCCCCTTTCACACACACATATGCTCTCCACATACTCTGCAGAATGACTGCCAGCTCTTTCATAACCAGCTTTTCCCATCAATTAGCCACCCATCTAGAGGGCTGGCTACCATCTCCTCTGGACACCCCCACCCCACCCCGCCAGAGGCCTCTAAGACCCTGGCTGCAGGTGCTTCCTTAGCTCCAGGGCAGAACATCCAGGATAGTGGAAAGTAGATGTGAGAGGTGAGAAGCAGGTGAGAGGCAGAGCTCAGGTGGAAGATCTCCGTATCTCCCACCTCCCACCTCCGGTCCTCAGTTACCCAGTGCCTGCTACTTGCCAGACACAGTCCTAGACACTTCTCACTCATCCAACTCTGGCTCCACAACATGGAATCTCATCTCTCTGGAAGCCCTCGGTGTTCCTATTGCCAGGCTGACTGCTGAAACCTCATGTAAGAGGAATTCTATGTGGCTCAGTCACTTGCACAAACCCGAGTGCCAATCAGAGAAAAAGAAATGCCTTTTGAGGTAGACTCAGCCTTCCCAGACCCAGGAAGCTACTGAGAACCTCCCTCTGCTCTGAGTTAGCCCATGCCTGAGGCTCAGTACTCGGCACACGGTTTTCATGTGGTTGGAGGTTGTCCGTTCTCCTGTCCTTCCCCACCCCCTACCAAAGGTAGCCCAAGGCCCCTGAAAGGCAATCTTCATGACAGCCTCTGTCTGCCTTCAGACCTCTCTGTCTTCAGTCTCTGAATCCCAGGCTCCCTATTCTGGCCCCAAAGTTGGCAACCAGCCCAAAGATCTGGGCTAGAAGGCCATGGGTGGGGGATGGGATCCCCAATTTTAGAGAATAGGCCTAGACAGAATCTGGGGATCTGCCCACACTTGGGTAATTCCATTGAGCACCCTGACCCCAGAGATCAGAGAAGCGGAAGGGGGTTGGACAGACCCCAGAAGACCTGTTGGTCAAGAGACAACAGAGCTCTGGCTATCAACAGCTGGGCAATGGGGTAGTTCAGGGTCAGGGGTCAGCTATCCTAGGGCCAGAGAAAGAGGACTGAGCCCTCCCCCACAGTGAATCATGACAAGAGAGGAAAAGGATAGCTGAGCCTGGGAGACAAAATGACAGGTCAATGGGGGACTGACCTCTCAGGCCCAGGCCAGACAGCAGGAGAAGGGAAGGAAGCCAAAGAATGATTACTGTCCAAAAGGCAGCAAGGGTCCCAGCAGCTCTCAAGACCCACCCCAAAGGGCTTCAGGAAGGGCAACTGACGCTCCCATAAAGACGTGCAGGGCACATGTGCATGGTTGAGACCCGATCTGGGTCCAGAGGGCAGGACTAAAGAAAACCAGCAAGGGGAAACATGCCCTCTGGACACCCACACTCAAGCCAGCAAGTGCACAGTACAGGGGTTCTGCTAGAAGCAGATGAGGGCAGCCAGAAAGGCAGAGCTCACATCCACCTTGCCTGCAACAGTTAAAATAAGAATTAAAATAAGAGATGGTGTTTTCACACTGGCATGTCTGACCCACACATCTCCTGGTTCACAAAGCACTCCCACGTGCATCTCCTCTTTCTGATTTTAATTTTCCCAGCCACTCTAAAAAGGAGGTAGGATGATGATGTATCAAAAGGTTTGTTTTGCAGATGGATAAGCTGGGGTTCAGAGAGGTTAAGCAGCCTGTCGGAGGTCACCTGGTCGTAAGTAGCAAAGCCTGACCTTTTGACTGTAAACAAAGAACATATACACATATAACATGTAACAAGGTCTTGAAAAAAGTTACCCCCCTCAGTCCCACCTACACAATTTAGTTACTCTTGGCAAACTTGGGGTGAACCCCTCAACAGGCCTGCCCAAGTGATCAGTTCTTTCTCTAATGTTTCTGATCCTGAAAACATGAACTCCTGACACCTCTCTCCCAGGTGATTAAGATCCCAGGGTCTCTGCCATCGCCTTGACCCAGAGTAAAAACAGGCCAGAGTAAGACAACAGCAAATTGCTGCCTCTAGTTTATTAGAAAAATACAGAGCAAATGGGCAAGTAAGAACTATGTATCAACTGTGGGAGCAGCACAGTGGGCATGGAAAAAGCCAGTTATAATTGCTATGTCAAAGGCTGTGGCCAAAATCAAAACATGGCCACATGAGGTGAGTGTATCAGAGCCCAGCTGAGCAAGAGAGCCCTTACTGAAAGCTAACAGGTCCACTCCCCGTCCAGCAGAAGAACAACTAGAAGATAATAATGCCCCTACAGTAAAAAAAATTCTTTTGGTTTCCCTTACCACTTATCAGGGCAGGCAATGTATTTATCTTGACATTGTTCCTTTACCTATATTTGCCCCCCCACCCCCAAATTTCCTCTTGGGCTTATCTCCAAGTCATCCTTTTCCTCAAAAGATTAAAGATCTAAATGCAACCAGTGAGCAATATATATAATCTTCAAAGGGCACTTTAGACATCATAAAGAATATTTTAACAGGCACTAATTTTTTTTCCCCTTACCACACCTGTCCTCATAAACCATTTATGAGTTTAGCAGTGAAAGAGATTATAGCAGCTCAGATAAAGTTAAAGAAAAAGCAACCCAGGAATGAAACTTCGGACTCTAGTCTTAACTTGAGATCACCCCACTCCCAAACCCCTAAACTAACATGAGCATTCCTACCACCTTTTGCCTCCCCCTGGACAGCTCCCAAAGAGCTCCTCAGCCTCCCCTCGCCTCCTTGCAGCTCCAGCTCAGCCTCACCAGTGGCGCACAGAGCGATGAAGGTCTGCGCGTGCTTGCGGATCAGAGACAGCTTCTCCCTCTGCTGCGGCAACTTGCGAAGGATGTGCTCAATGAAGTCATGTGGAGTGACAGCAGCCAGGTTCCACTTCAACTTCCCCAGTACCACCAGCTCCCACTCCTGGCAAGGAAGGGAGGCAGGGAAAGGAAGATGAAATCCACAGGCTGACCTGGTGTCTGGGGCTGGGGGTTGGGATCCAGACCCATTTTAATGACGCTCATTAGGACGTGGCTGCTAGATTGTAAGGCGGGCCCATTTGTCAACGTGCCCATAAAGCTTTGAAGTTGTTGACGGCTCTGCTTAGGCTTCAAGTGTTAGGCTCCACTGAAAATAATGAGAATCCAGGTAGCCATTGCCAAGATTCTATTTTCTTCTATTTCTTTCCCCTCCTGCTCCCCCAAGCCTTCCCCCACCCCCCGACCTCCTGACTTCCAGGCAATATTGCTGCCTGCCCACCCAGAAAGTTGAACCTACAATAAGATACGGCCAAGGTCACTGTGGCCCTTTGGTAATAATTTATTGTGTATGTCTCTATCACTAGATTAATAGTCTTTTTAATCCTCATGGAAAAATGATGCATGCAAATAAAGCTCAAAATAGGGTTCCTTGGCCCAACTCCTTGGCAACCAATTAGCTTGCTTTTACATGGTGCCAAAAGTGCCATTTTTCTCTTTGCTGTTAAAACTTTCCCCTTTGACACATCATGCAGAAATCTTCAGGATGTGACACTCAGCCCTTTCACCTAAATGTTTCACAGGCCTTTGTCATCATGACTAAAGGGCTGGATGGTCATTAGCAACCCCATTTTGCAGATGGAAGTGATTTGGGGCAAGGTAAAGGTGTTCATTCAGGGTCACAGAATCCCTCAGTCCAAGTGCCAGGAGGAAACAACTCTTGTCTCTTCTGGGACCCTGATGAAAAATCTTGTTTCTCTCCTTTACTGAGACACTTACAAAAAATAGTGCTTAAAGGGAAACAGCTCAAGGGTAAAAATTTTAAAATATTTATGTGCAATCAGGGAGAGAATATGCCCATCAATTAGTCATCTTCAGAAGAATGAGACCCAGGGACCAGCTCACCAGTGTACCCAACTTTTCCATTCACCCTCAGAACCTGGGGACTCTTCCATTTACTAAGCCAAAGGCCAGATGCTAAGCTAGCAATCAGATCTCTGGCCCTCAAGCTGCAGTGCTAACTAGCTGTGTGGCCCTTCCCTTCCCAGGCTTTCTCATTTGTATGGTAGGACTTCTCCAGATCCCAACTTCTGGGATAAAAAGACAGGGAATGGAAAAAAGCCAAGTTTGTTTGGAGCAATACAAATGAGCTTGGCTAGTCCTGAAAAATTTGGGGTGTCCTGAAGGATCCCTCAGTCCACCATCATGTTAAAATGAATTAACCCAATGAAGATTTGTGAGAAAAACAAATTGGTCACCAATTCTATCATTTTTTTTTTCTTTACAAGCTTTGAAATCTGCCTTGGCTTTTTATGGGAGAGCTGGGGTAAAAAGCCCTAAGAGACTATTGAACAGCCAGCATCTTCAAAGATGCCTTGAAATCCCAGTCCTTCCTTCTCAAAGGGGATTGTGAGTCCAAACCACTCGTCTTGCACCATTATTAAAGGAAGCAGATCTCCCAGAAGAAAGCACCTTACTGGGCCTCTCGGACCAAACCAGAAGCAGCTGAAATCTGGCAGTGGTTCAAAGGTGAAGTCATTCAGGCCCCTCTCTACATTCTCCGCAATTCCTCCCCCAACCTTGCGCATGTCTCACACTAGATGGCAGCACAGCCCCAGAAAGGAAGGCTCCTCACAAAGAGCTCAGTTCAAGAAGCCAGTCTCAGTCCTGTGGACTTTGTGCAGGCCCTGCCAGTAAGCAGGGGGAGGGGGCGGGAAAAGGGGGGCCCCTTTTCTACACAGTGCAGAAAAGGTGTGCCAACCACTGAAGGTGGGCCTCGAAGCGGCTCTTCCATCCAGCACTGCTTCAATATGGCAGTCTTATGTGTGGAAGCTTCAGGGGAAAGGAATTAGGCTGGCTGGGCAAAAGTTCTCTGGCAGAAAATCAAAGTTAAGACAGGACCCCTGGGGTTGTACAGAGGTCACACTCTCATTGGAATTAAGAACTCAAGCCTCAGACTCCTTCAATTAAAGGCCAAAGTTTGACTGTGCTCAAAAGTCAATGAGCTGTTATTTAGTGAACAGCTACTATGTGTAAGTATCTAGAGACCTGACTGCCTTTTGGAACCCAGGTACTTGGGAGACACACCATCACTCGTTCCTATCATGTGAACACATTCCTAGAGTGTAAGAAGTCAAACGATTTTCTCTGAGTTCGGTGTTTGAAAATTTGGAATTTAGGGCGGCACCTGTGGCTCAAGGAGTAAGGCGCCGGCCCCATATACTGGAGGTGGCAGGTTCAAACCCAGCCTCCAGCCAAAAGGAAGAAAATTTGGAATTTAATTAAAATATTATCACTGTTAATTAAACTATGCCACGCTTCCTTATACACCTGCATGGTACACAAAACTGCAAATGAATCCCACCAACACAAGTCTCCGTGAGGATCTTATGCATGGATAACGTCTATGTGCTTAGCATGGTGCCTGGCACATAGTAGGAACACAAAAGGTAAAGACCTATCTCCTCTAAGTGGGAAAATTCTAGTGGCAAGGCTAATTGTGGATCCTAAGGATTTTTATTTTGGAGTGATGGGTAGAAGGAATATTGTTGGCCAGGAGAATGAGGGAAAGGAGCAATGGGGCAGTCATTACCAGCAGCTCCTGAGGCTTGATGGAGTTGTCGGTGTAAATACACAACTTCTCAGCAGTCAGCGGTATAGTCTCTTTGAGCTTGGAGGCCAGAAACATGCAGACAGCACCCAGGAGCTGCAGATGGGACTTAGGAGTGGGCACCCCCGCCAAAAAGCGGTCCAGGTAATTCATGGCCAGAGGGAAGACCTCCTCTTCGCACTTTTGTTCCTCACAGACCTACAGTGGAAGTGGGAAAGGGTTGGGGGGGTGCACGGAGTGAAAATAGTCTCAGAAAAAGAGGAAAGGGATGAAAAAGCATGATCCATGGAAACAAAATAATTTTTGTGGGGAGAGGGAGGGAGTAAGACACGCGATAAGAATAAAGATGAGGAAGCTGGGATAAATCGGAATAGTCCATTCGTGCTTGGGTATTTCCAGGGAACCTCAAAAAGGGGGTGAACTAAAGACGCAAAACGGGGAGTCAAAGAAATGAGCAGTAGCCGGCGCAGCTCCACGACGCTCCCTTTGGCCACTCGCTCCTTCGCGCACTGTAACTCACTCTTTTTTGGATTTCGTCATCTTTTCAAAAAATCAATAGAAATATTCTGGAGGCTCCGGGGGTCTACTTCTTGGTCCCATTCGGACCCCCAGATCCTGCTCTATCATTCCCGACAATTGAAAAAAATATCTGGGGGCGCCCGGGCGGCCCAGGGGCCGCTATTGGGGGGGCGGGTGGGGAGAGGTGGGGAAGAGCGGGGGAGGGAGGAGAGGAGGAAGAGCGCCGCAGCCTCGGCAGCTGGAGCCGGAGCAGGGGGGGAAGCTTTCAAAAAATAATTAAAAATCGAGGAAATACCCTAGAAAAGCCCTTTTGGCGTGAAAACCCCAAAGACGATCCAAGCTTCCCGCAGTGGAGGTTTTGGGTGCCAGAAAGGTCTGTATCTCGACCCCGGGGGCTTAGGATCCCTCGGGGGAAACTTGAAGGGGTGAGAGCCGCTGCGGGAGTGTCCGGCTGCGGCCCACAAGGGCAGAAACTAGGGAACGGGTGACGAGCTGGGCGCAAGAAGGGTGCAGGGAGCCCCGGAAAGAGGCGCTGGGGGCTCGACCTCTCCTTTCGGGGTGTCCCGATGTTCCCCTACACACCCCCTCCCCCCTTCCTACCCCACCCAAATCTCCGCACCGAGGAAGTCTGGAAAGCCAAACTGTAAGTGACCTTCGTGAGGTGGGGGGTGGGGGAGAGGGCACGATGAGAAGTGGGGTGGCTGGGATAACGGGGTGCGAGGGCGAGAGGGCGACGTTTCCCAGCCTTTCCAACCGGAGTTTGCAAAGCAACATGGCGAAACCACGGCAGGTCCAGAGCTGTGCATACGTGGGCACACAGCTCGCTCGGCAGAGCCTTGCAGCAAGGGTAAAGAAGCGGTTCTTTTGGGTTCCCCTAAAACACACGTTTCTTCATTGTGACTTCCGGGGCTACAGAATTCCTCGTTTCTCTCCTTCTTCCTCCCCCCCTCCCCCCTGAAGTGCCAACGCGGAGTCGCGACCACATGCGGGGACCCGAGACTAGGACGACTTTGCTCAGGCCTTTGGGGGGCTAGATTTCTGCAGTGGGTCCCCATTTCATCTCCCATTCCCTTCCTCGCCGCACCGAAAGCAGTCGGGGCATCGCGAAAGATAGGTCGGGATGGGGGTGGGAAGAAGAGGAAGCCGCATGAGTCCACACGCGCGCGAGATGCTCCCCACCCCCGCCCCAAGACAGCCTCTTTTCTCCCAGATTTTCCTCTCCTTCCCCCCCTCCCCAATTAATCCCCCAAGGACCAGAAATGAAGCCACGCGACTCGCCGAAGGGCGCCGGGGAACCTCCCGCACGGTAGCCCGGAGGCCGGCTCTGGGTTGTCCTCTCCAGATCTTAGGGTCCTGCGTGGGGGGCCGAGGGTCCGGGTGGGGCGTCGCCGGCAGACCTACCTCCAGCATCCAGGTCGCCACCATCCTCCGCATGTAAGGCTGAATGTCCTTCTGCACGCACTTGAAGTAGGAGCACTGGGGGAGGTAGCGCTCCTCGATGGTGAGCAAATTCTGCAGGACACGGTCGTCGTGGAGCAGGTTTTGGTCTCGCACGGCCCTGCGGACTGGGTCCACCTCGCAGCACAGAAGCTCCATGGCTAGCTGGGTGACCACTCGGTCCCTTGCTTTCTCTGGACTTAAAAAGTTTTGTTGTTGTTGTTTTTTTTTTTTTTTTTTTTGGAGGGGGAAGGGAAAGAATTCCCCTGCCTCCTTCCTTTGGCTAAATAAGGGGTTTTCGGGGAATAGGTGCGGGCAGGAAGAGAAGCCGTAGGAGAAGAGAGGAAAGGGTGGGCGGTGGGCGAGCAGAGCCTCGGGGGCTGCCTAACTCGCACCAGTCCTCCCCTTCAAACTCGTCTCACTCTCCGCTGCTCGCTCTTCTCTGCTCTGAGGCAGTGACGCAAGCTGGCTGGGCAGTTAGCTCTCCTCCCTCTCGTCGCGCTCCCCTCTCTGGTTCCTCCTCCTCTTCCTCCCCTCCTTTCAATCTCTCCCTCCCTCCTTTTGCCTCTTGTTATTAAGGAGAGCAGCAGCTGGCCCGACCTAACTTCAAACGCGGCCCCCGCCCCCCCCACCCCTCTCCCTCCATCCAGCCCTACATGCCAGGGGCCCCGGATAGGGGAACCCTCAAAACCCCACAGATTTTACCCTCTAATTTCGCACTTTCTGGAGGTGTGTCATGCCAAAATGCGACCCTCCAAGTTTGGCTTCTTCAAAACCTCCTCCTGCCCAAGTACCCAAGATCCTAGAATGAGATGGGGTGAGCGCAGACGGTTTAGAAACAGATCCCTTAAGTGAGAAGTAAAGGGGATGATTTAAGAAAAGAGCGACCTCGCATACCCAGAGATAAAGGTTATGTCCCTGAAGTTTATGTTCCCGATAACTTCGAAGCTGTTTGAAAAGCCCGATTAAAGGGATCAGATCAACTTTTTGCCCAGCTGCAGATGTGTGTGGAGAGGAAGAAGAGGAACGGGTGGGTGGGAGGAGGGAGGACGACTGTTTCTCTGGCTTGATAGTATGCGACCCTCGAGCAGAAACTAACGTGTACTTGGGGGCGCTTCGAGCGCCCACGGCTACCGCAGGCCCGGGGCAGGGCTACTAGCGGTTCTTCCGCGGCCGGCGGCCACGCAGGAAAAACCCGCTTCCTTGCCCATGCATCTGCTGACAAGCCGCCCGAGGTGTCTGCACAGAGCGTGGCCACACTGATACAGCTTTCTAGGAAATGGCTCGGGAGGGGGAGGAGGAGGGGGGCGAAGAAAGGTTTAGGTTTGGCTCCCCCACGCTCCCCCTGCGCAGCCACCACCACCCCTTCCTTTCCCCGGAGGCCTAGGCGTCCACCCCCTGTCGGTCTCCGCATCCTCGCCGACCCCTTCGGTTTCGCTCTTGGCTCTTCACTCGCCCACTAGGGCTTTCTCCCCAGCAGCGGGACTGCGGTGGAGACGCTGCCAGCGCAGTCGGCCCTGACATGTGCTCTCACGCATCCTCGAGTCAAGGCTGTCTTAACAGGGGATATGATGGCGTTTCCTCACCTCCTTCCTCCCGCCACCCCTCACCCTGCCTCTCAGTGTATTTCTCTTGGGTAGGAGGGGGAGAGCGTCCAACACCCCAGCGTGTTGGCCCAGTTGGCACGTGCAGTGAGCATGGGGTGGCTCGGGGTTGTCTGGGCGCACCGAGGCCAACGGAAAACCTCCTTCTCCAAGAAGGGGGCCCGGAGGGGCAAAGAGACAGGCGTGGGGGGGTGGAGGGGCAGTCTGGGTGAGCTGTTCGCTAGGTTCCCTGAAAGGCGGACGAGGGGAGTGAATAAACTAGAGGTGCAGGCGATTAACTCAGGCCCGGGAGCCAGCCCCTTTAAACGAGGGTGGGGCGGAAGGGGTGGCGGGGAGGAGAAGGGGGATATTGCTTTAAAAGGGTGAGTAAGAGTTTGGGGCGCCGTCTCCCCTCCCTCTATTTGCATAGCCAATAGCTCTGGGGCTCCTGCTACTGCGCGCTGATTGTTACCGGGCAGATTACTTTTTTTTTTTTTTTTTAGTAGGACGCGTTCCCCGCTACATCAAAAGGGAGCCAAAGGAGGCGGAGAGAGAGCGGGCGCTGGCGCTGGCGGGGGCTGGGGAGAGGCCGGGCAGCTCCGACCTTATCAATAGCAGCAGAAATTAGTATCCAATCGAGTATACGTAAAGAAAGGGGAGGGAAGGGGGCGGGCGAGGAAAATGTCTAATTGCTGTGGAAGCCATTAGCCTTCGGGAAGAAAAAAAGCTCTCTGAAAAACCCAAGTTGCAAACTCAAAATGAAACAGTCCGGCGCAGCGAATGACATGCGGGCCGAGGACCGTGTTCATCGCAATACAGTTGGTGTCCCCAACAATCATGTATTGATTTTAGTCAAGTTGGACTTCCTGACTTAAGCTTTTGAGTCACTCCGGATAAATACAGCAACGTACATTTTAAGACTCCATAAGAGAATCGCTTAAACATCACCTAAGCCACCTTTGAGCGGATCAAAGAAAGTTGCCGGGGGAGAGTGGAGAAAAGGGTAGTGGGAGAGCTATTTTTAAAGTATATATCTAACCCGACAGGCAAGGCCAGAAGCTGGGGGAAGGCTCCTAGTCTCTTGACATCCCTGGATAGCTAACCGACTACGGTCTTTACTCCACCTTCCCACGCGAAAACATCCCTCCCGAGCTTTGGGCCTCCGAAAGTCGCGAGTGGGGGCAGGGAAGAGGCGGGTGGTCGTCCCCGGGGCTTGTCCCACGCCTAAGAGAAAGCCTGGGTGGCGATTTCTAACATCTCAGGAGCGAGCAAAGGGCCCTCACGCCCCTTCCCTCTCCTCCTCCCCACTAACCCTTCTTGCTTTACGGAGACATTCCAGCGGGGGTGGAGGGTGGAGGGAGTGAGCTGAGGTGGCCGAGGTAGGGGAGGGGCGGAGAGGGTCGCAGGCGGATGCCCGTACCCCCACTCCCCCGCCTTCCCAGCCGCTCTCTTCATTCAGCTAGACCCGCAAGTTCGGGCGCTTCCCGCGTGGCAAGCTCGCCTCTTTAAGTTCCCCATTCACTTCCCCTTCCGATAAGAGACCGTTCCCGAACGTGAACCTCGCGTCGCATCAATCCCCCAGTAGTTCTTAAGTCTCAAACACGTGGGTTGGGGCGTGAGCGGGTGCGGAGGTTGGCAGGAATGTCTCCGGAGGCTTGGACTGGAAATTGAGTTTTCCCTTTTGGTCACCACTCCAACCATGTATTAAAACCTTAATTTCTTGTTTAAAAGCACTCCACCTAGCACGCGGGCAAAGGCACGTTGCTTTCTGGACAAACGTGCGCATTTTCTTTGAATGTAGACTTAGGTTTAGAGAAATAGCGCAAGCGCCTGTGCTCTGACTTTGAAGTCAAAACCGGCCACCATGGAAAAAACAAAAAAGAATGTCTCTTCTTCCTTATTCCTTTTTCACCCCTCAAGGAAAAAATATATCCTGTCCTTTGTAAGATCGGTGATAAACTTTAGTGAACACAAGTTTTATTGGGCTTTTATTCCCTCTCGGGCTGACTCCCCACCCCTACTCCTCACGTTTTGGAGTTTCGGTTGGAAAGTGTACAATACCCTGTAGGTGCTGGGTGCAGCCCTGTGTCGGGTGTTTATAGGCACATTTCTGCAGCAACCTGCAATGCTAAACACACATACTCCCAAGCTCACCTGGCGGATGCCGGCCAGCCAGGTGATCCTGCGGTCAGCTCAAAGCTCTGGAGCTGCGCGGGTTCGAGTCCCTCCGCCTCTGGCAGGGGCACTCAAGCCGTGTGGCGAGGAAGGGGACTGAAGTCTGGCCCAAGAATGCGCGCCATCGCTTTGCCCCATCTCCCCCAAAGAGTAGAGCTCTGTTTGTGTTTCCCCTTGGAGGGGTGGGCTGGACAAGCAAAACCCCAAATCCGACTGTTACCTAGTAAAAGGGTATGGAGAAGTCAGAGGCGGCACTGAAACAGGAATGAGGTAGAAGCAAAGGCAAAGTAGAAAACAGCAGAAAGGAAAAGGGAAACGTTGGGAACGGGAGTGCACAGGGAAGGTGAGTGGGTGGGGACCAGGACTCGAGGCTCCCCGGCGCGCGGGCGGGCAAGTGCAGGTGTGAACCCGCTTCCGGGCCTCTCCGGTCGCAGCCCGAGCCCGCGGCGGCACTGGGCTGAGTCGGCCGGGCCTGTTACACGCCAACCGCTCTGTGGCTCGGGCCGGGTCTGCATTCCGGAGGCGGCAGATGCGCTAGGCATGGGTTAGTAGGGCAAGCGCCCGCCGTCTGTTCATCCACCTAGCGCCCTAGTCCCCTTCCGTAGGAGGAAAAAAATGAGAAAGACCCGAATTTCCCCTCTTCCTGTCTAATTCAGCTCAGGACACGCCTCACTGCGCCGAAAATAGCCCTGGAAATGCATTTGCTTTAAAAAGTGAATTTTCCAGTAAGATTTGGGGCGGGGGGCGTCCGGCTGGCGGCGTGGGGTTTGGGGGCCGGCCTCGGGGAGGAAAAGGAACCGGGCACCCGGGGCCTCCTCCTCCCCCAGGCGCCCCCGGGAGGGGGCCGCGGGGCGGCGGAATCGCGCCTCCGCTCGGGGAGCCACCACGCGGCTTTTTCGCGGAATTTTGACGTCATCTACACGTGGGGGAAGGGGCTGGGAGAGCCAGAGGAAGCGGCGGGGGAGGGGGCCGGCGCGGCGCGGGCGCGGCGGCGTGTCCGGCTCCCTCGCGGTGGGCGCTGCGGGCCGTGTGGCCGCGCGCGCTCGCCGGCCCCGGAGCCGGACTCGCGACCCTCCTCCCGGGGCTCCCCTCTCCCCGCCTCCCCCGGCCATCTTCTACCCCCGAGGAGTTTATTTATTTATTTTTTCTTTGAAATCGGGAGCAGCTTTTTGCTCCGGAAAAAGTTTATTTCTTTGGGTTGTGGTCCAGTTCCGCCTGATACTGAGATCAGACTGAATGTCGCGATGGCTGGTCGCTACGCTCGCCACTTGGGTCTCTAGCCTCTCTCCACCGAAGGAGATGTGAATGCGTTTTTCTCTTCCTCGGGGAGTGAGTTCGGCATTTACTTTCACATCCTGAGTCTTTCCACGCGCGACATATTCCTCCCTGCTCCTCCGCCCCCTTTATTATCTAAAACATTATATGGGTTGAATAATATTGTGGTTATTACACGTAAGATCTCCCGTGGATGCTTGGTGAGCAATATCGGCTGAATTTTGTTGTATTTTGAGCATAGTAATCTAGAAATACCCTTTTCCAAAGAGTTCTGCAAATATATGGGCAAAAGTATAGGGCGACTCCCTTCCCACTGCCTGGATACCCACGTGGCATCTGTACTCATGGAGAACATTCTAGACTATCAGGGCTGAAAACCCCAACTGCAGAGTGAGCCCACACACCTTCATTTCCACTAAAAATTGGGTACAGTCCTTTTAATCTTTCAATCAAGGGAGTGATGGCCAAAATCTGTCATTATCTTAGAAACCCACAGTGACAGTTCTGAGTTTATGCTGAAATTTGCTAGGATCTTCAGTGGGGAATATTGGAGGAGAAATAGGGACCTGGCTTTTACCTCATTGAGGTGAAGAGATACAGTTAAGAATCAGATGCAGAAAGCTAGGGGCTTCTCTGAAAATGTGGATTTGAGGTGAAATTACTTGTTTCAAAAGTAGGGGAGAAGCTTTCTGTTTGAATCAGATTTGAAGTGTGGAAATGTTTATTTTTTAAGATGACAGAGTTTGGTTATGAGCAGTACTTCTTTCTTCTTTTTAACAGTTTCTCTCTATTTTTAACTTATTATTTATTTTTTTTTCGTTTAATGATTGCTGGTCTGACCCAAGAGACTTTGTTTTGTTCCTTCTGGGGGGAAAAGAGGAGTTATAATTAATAAAAAAAGTCAGTAATTACTGTTGAAGCTCAGCCTGAATGAATTGTATTTAAAAGTGCTGAGTTTGGGTGCCGGGTTTGATGGGTACTTGATTTGTGTGTACAAAGGTAGAAAAACAGAATAAATTAATAAAAGAAAATGAAAGAAGGAAGGAGCCAAGGAAAGTTTTTAAAAACCAAAAACCATTTAAATTTCACTCTAACTTCATTTTAGACATTTAAGTTGTGGGGGTAAAGTTAAGCACATCATGCATGTAAATTCTTTATAAAATGTCAAGACTACTCCCACCAGATTTTTTTTGTGAGCAAAAGTCAATTTTATTTGTTTTCTAAACACTTAAATTTTGTTCAAATTCAAACATTCATTCCCCTGTAAAATATCCACTTTTCCAGTGTCACTGGTTATTCTTTTGATTTCATTGTTTTATTCAGCTGTGTGTTAGTTACAACTAAATAGGAGCAATATAAAGTATTTATAATAAATATTTAATATTTTATTTTTCAGTCTTTAAACTTAAAGATTGCTACATCTGTTAGTACAATTCATGACATAATTCCACAACATGTTGAATTCATATTCTCCAAACTTTAAAAAACTAATTAATAAAAAACGGAGAAATAATTTTCTTCTTGAGTTTTTTTTCCTTTTCCTGGTAGCAAATTTCAGGAGGCAGATTGAAAAATTACCTAAAATTATTTTCTTGGTGTCCTTTTGTTGACATTAAAAGGACTAAGTTTTGAAATGTGAAACAGGTTTTTTTTTTTTTTAAGTTTTCTAAATTCAAAATGTATACCTCTGGAGAGAGATGTTCTATTTTGGAATTGAACTGAAAGCAAGCAGTTTGTATTAAGCATGCTAGACAATTCATGCTAGGTTGGATTTAGACTCCTGTGAGGAATGTATTTCCTCTTTGCTCAGCCTTAAATAAGGGCATCTGCTTTTACATGAACTTGAAATAAAGTCTGCACCTATGCATTATGTAAACAACTTAGAAAAGCACAACTGTGGATCAGAAGTGTTTATGTGGAGAGTGACATGAGAGCAGAAAATCCAAATTTATTTCTGCTCTTTCCTATTTCAAATCATACTTTCATTGTGGTCCTACCAGCTATAAACCAAATGATTTCTTTCTTTGTGATGTATAGAGATGAATTTCTTCAAGCCCTGTTTACTAATAATAATCAGGATGATGATACATGCAACAATAATTCTCTTCCTCCTTGTTTTTGCCATGAGTATGTGTGCACATTCACTTTCTTTCTTTAAAAATCGTCATTGAATTATAAAGAAATTATGCTAGAATTAGGTTTTTGTTCTGAGAAGCAACAACAAAATTTATGTGCTTCCAGCATCCAGTTTATGTGGTTTTGAAAATAATAAGTCACTAAAATTTAATACACAATTTAATACATTGCTTCGGAGAAGAAAAAAACACACAGGATAAAAAGTAAACAAGAAAATCCCTTTGCCTGATTTCCAAAGCCTTTCCTTCATCATGCCCATATATGTTTCCATTTCTGAGAGCAGCTAGTCAGTCCCTTTGGCAAACCCACACCCAGGACCCAAACTCTTTCCTGGTATCATGGGAGATGTTCTTATGCAACATCTTAAGATTTGATTTGGGTTCGTTTACAAAAGGTTTCAGATGAAATGTCTTACATCTGGTTTCCCAATCGTTTCAGGATCAGAAACATGATTTTTAAAAAGTATTTTGAGAGAGGGAAGCCTAGATCATGAACTGAGTCTGAGTACATCATGGACCAAGTGGTGCAGGCCATTTTGTGTGCAAGTCTCACTGAAATCCTTTAAACTTAGGATACTTAGTTGTATCAAGGAGCAGCAGATCTCCATTGCTTAAGTCCAATAAATTGGTGACCGACAAACTTTTCCACCCCCTACTTTGTTCCAAATATATATTCTTCTAATGTTTCTCTTCTTAAATAAAATGGCTTATTTAATTTAAAATTTCCCTAACAGAATATTGAGTAAGGCTCAAATTTACTTGCTTTTGTACAAGAAAATTTCATATAATTACTCTTCGTAGTGTAATTACCTGCAGTTTTATGTCATCTAGCAAATGAAGTAAGTTGGTCATAGAATGCCAGTGAAATTTGCTACATTTGGGATGAAAACCTTACTTACCTCAAGAAATCAGTCTGACTTTCCATTTAGATACTTAAGGCTTTACCTAGGCAAACTGTTTCATTCAGTGGAAATCTTTCAAATTTAGGAAAAGCATCGTTTTCTACCATAAAGCCAGGGGAATGGACTATAGGAGCGCATGCCATGTTGGCCAGTCATAGAATATGCCTTCTGTGTCTTAAGTCTGCAGTTGAAACTCTATATAGTATTCATCAGGGTTGTTCATGCTGAGAGATCACATATGTCTTAGACTGATAACATCACAGGTCTGTGTATAGATACACCAGAGCATGTCAGGGGCATGATTCAGATTTGTAAGGTAGAATTTAAGTGGTTTTAATGAAAGAGTCAAAAATGCTGAGATTTCTGTGCTTTGGAGAATGCCTATGGGTTTCGCTATTTATCTGATTAAAATTGAGTCCGTACTAAGTGCCAAACACTATGTTAGGCTTTGGGTATTTAGAGGGCATACAGTAGTTGCTCCATCAATGTTTTGGAAGGCAAGGAGGAGGGACAGAGAGTTGAATAATACAGTTCTTGTCCCTGAGAAGCACATTGTTTGGTGATTAAGCGTGAGAAAGAATCAGTAGCCCACGTAAGTGGATATTTTTTAAAATAATAAAATCATAGAACAAAAGGCATGGACTGATATGCTATATTACTCACCTTACACAACTTACCTTAAACCAGGGAGGTGGAAACTTACCTTCTCCTTAAAACTCAGTGTAATCAAGTAACTAGTAGTTTGCATGCATAGTATTTTTTAAATTATATTTTTAATTTGTTTATTATCTATTTGAACTACTTGGTTTGATGTGTGGGTCACATGTCACATATTTGGGGCTTGGTTAATCCTTTTAAAGCAGCCAGAGATAGAGTCGTTTCCTTGGTCCATCATTCTGAGAGCATTCCTTATTTTGAGTAGCTGTATTTCCCAGAGCATCTGTTTCTCGTCTGACCGAACCCTCCCTGTATCTGACAGGGCATTGATTAGTGTTTCACTTCTTTGGTTAGGGAATTTGAGGTCACAATAGCCCATTTTCTTCTCTTGGGACACCCAGACATTGAGAGCAAAATATAGACCTCTGATTATTAGCCTGGTTGTCTCCTAGAATTGTTACTGAAAATATTGTCCTTGGGTGGCACCTGTGGCTCAGTGAGTAGGGCACCAGCCCCATATAAGGAGGGTAGCGGGTTTGAACCCGACCCCAGCCAAACTGCAACAAAAACTAGCCGGGCGTTGTGGTGGGCACCTGTAGTCCCAGCTACTTGGGAGGCTGAGGCAAAAGAATTGCCTAAGCCCAAGAGCTGGAGGTTGCTGTGAGCTGTGATGCCACAGCACCCTCTACCAAGGGAGACAGTGTGAGACTCTTGTCTCTAAAAAAAAAAAAAAGAAAAGAAAACACTGTCTTTATTGCCAGCATCATGTTAGTGAACCAGCTCTAGGCTAGAAGTTAGAATACAGTCATCTCTCATTGTCCATGGGGTAATGAGTCCCCGATACCAAAAACCAGGACACTCAAGTCTCTAATACTAAATGACATAGTATTTTTATATAACCTGCATACATCCTCCTGTGTACTTTAAATCATCTCTAAATTATTTATATTACCTAATGCAATGTAAATGCTACATAAATAGTTGTCATATTGTATTTTTTATTTTTATTTCTTTTCCTGAATATTTTCATTTGGAGGTTGGTTGAATCTCCGGATGCAGAACCCAAGGATTGGGAAGGCTGACTGTACTCTCTTTCTGATTCCTATTGCCACTAACTAGCATTTGTACCTTGGTGATAGCTTATGTGTTTCTGAGACTGACTTTCCTCAGCTACAAAATTAGCAGGCTGTAGTAAGTGATCATTAAGTTTCCTTTCAGCTCTTTAAATCTCCAGAATTCCAATGGCTTTGTTATCCTTATCATCATCAAAATGGGAATCAAGTCTAGATGGCATCTTTTATGTGTATTTCTTGTTTTACATAAGGATTCTTAAGTTGTGGATTTAGGCATCTGGGAGATATAAAGCCAGCAACAGTTGAAACCCTTTAATTGCAGTTCCTTGTATAGGTGGGCACTTGGCACCTGTTGTCAGCCAATGGTGAATGCTATCTTCCTTGACCTAAGTCAGTAAAAGAATGACCGTCTTCAGATATAGGTAGAATGTAAAAATCTATGGAACATAACACTGTCCCAGCATATAGCTTAAACCATCCTAATGCTTATTCCCATCAGAGCACATGTAGACAGGATTTAGAGTGAATCCTAACTTGCAATTCCTTCTTGAGGTGACTAAGTGACAGTTCATAGCCCTCATGAGGCCTCTTTAAAAGAGGCTCTTTCTGAGCCAGATAAAACTCAGGGAACATCAGGTTGCTCCTTTGGCGAAAAGGGACTGAAGCAAATTTCCCAGAGCTGCAATCTTCAGGCAAGACACCCCCGCTTGCTTTCTGGCATGTTCTTATAACCAGAACAAGGAAGCAAATCTGTTTGTGTCTCACTTTTCCCTTTCATTTTTCATTGCTTTGAACATGGGAGAAACTTCATTCATTAGAGAAACATCTCATTGGAGTTTTCTGCACTCCAATGAATTCCACTTAGATGCAAATTACTTTACAAAATTCTATTTATAGACACATTTTCATTTTAAAATGTGGCTACCGAGAATGTGGCTACAGTAATTAATAAACAAGTATTAATACCTGTAGGATAGTTTCTAAACATTGTTCTGTACATGGTATAATTTTTTTTTTTTTTATTTATGGTACATGGCATGAAGAGAGTGCATGGCGTTGGGATTAAGGGAGGTGTATTCTAGTCTCCACTCTACCACAAGCTGTGTAACTTGGGGCAAGACTCATCACGATTACAGATCACAGTATTTTAGGGTTATAAGGAAACTCCATGGGTCTCCTAAGTTATACTCCCATCTCTCTTGGAGGAACTTCTTTAGTTAAATGACTTATTAGGGGCCCAAACTTAATTGCATGCTGCCAATTTTTGTCCACACATGTTGTCTCTAACTACTGAAATAAAGCAGAAGACATCTCCCTCATTTATACTGAGAGCTGGACAGATTTTGAAGGTGCCATCCCTTCTTCTGCTCTTCCTCAGGCTGAGCTATCTTGCCCCTCAGCTGTTCAGTTGGTTAGTAGGTCCTTACTAGCAGGCCACCCTCCTCCAGCGGTTCACTGATGTCCATCTTGAAGTATCCCATCCTTCACAATGTGTGGCTAATGAGAAAGAGAAACTTGGAGCAACTTGTGAAGCCTTCCAATCATCGAGGTAGTAATAGCAAAACACCAAGATGGCAATCTAGTGCCATCTTTGCCTACCTGACCTCAGGCTCTTACAACAAACATGCTCTAGTACCACTAGGGACATGCTGGTCTAGAGAGGATAGAAAAAATAGTAATCCTGGCTCGGCGCCTGTGGCTCAACGGGCTAAGGTGCCAGCCACGTACACCTGAGCTGGCGGGTTCGAATCCAGCCTGGGCCCGCCACACAACAATGACGGCTGCAACCAAAAAATGGCCGGGCGTTGTGGCGGGCGCCTGTAGTCCCAGCTACTTGGGAGGTGGAGGCAAGAGAT